>JAXISO010000084.1:0-159100 GCA_036785465.1 Colletotrichum agaves | reverse complement strand
AATTCCCTTAAATTAAGTAGTTTTATAAATTATTAAATTAAATACCTATATAATTTATATTTATAAAGTAAAGTAAGAATAGGGTATTTATAGGGATAATATAGAATAGTATATTTCTAAATAGTATATAAACTACTATAGTACTTATAAATTTAATTAAGTTTCCTAGGTTAAACTTAATAATAGCTCTATTAGCCCCTTTTTAATTAATAATAATATTAAGCTAAATTATTTACTTAAGTACGAGGAACTATTTATAGCTAGTAGTTAAAAATCCAGCTACTCTTATATCCGGGATAATACTATAGAATACCTCCTCTAAATATCTCCCTATAAGAGTGAAAATAGTAGAGTTAGAAGAGAGATTTATAGGTTAAAAAGGGTTAAAATATATAAATCCATAGTATACTACTTAATTAAGTAATAAGTTCATAATCTAGTATAAATTAATTATTTTATTAAGGTGGGTAGATAATATAACTAAATATAAAATAATATCTAATTAAGGGGTTTTATTATTACTAGGTTAGAATTATAGGTAAACTTAAGTATTCTTATCTTTTATTAATTATAGGTAGACTTAAATATTCTCCTCCTCTATTATAATCCTATTAGTATTATTATCCTATTCTTTAGGAGGTTCTTTATACATATTAAGGAACTACATATATACTAATTATAATATATTATAAATTCCTGGGTTTCTCTTAAATTTTATATAGGCCTTATCCCTCTTATATTATAGGTAGTTAAATAAGTAGTAGTTTTCCTTTTTATATATATAATATCTCTTATTATTCTACTAATACAGAAGTCATTTTAAAAGTAGGCAGTATAATTGATTAAATTATTAATATTAGCTTTTACTATTATACCTATAATCTATTTAATATTATTTTATTATATATTAACTAATTAGTTTTATATTATTAAAGGTAATAGTATTATTAATAATTAATTAAAGTTAATAATATAAACTATTAAAGGTATTTATTAGGTTATATATTATAAGTTTATACTCTTTAATACTATAATAGCCTTAAAGAAGTTAATTTTAAATAACCTTATTATTTTAATAGGCCTCTCTAAGGGCTAGCTAGAGCTCACTAAGAGTATTAATAAGTATATTAAGTACTTTAAGTTTAGTTTTTATAGGGTTATTATTTATAATTCAAACTATTAATATTATATTCTATTTAGTTAAAATTACCTACTAAGATTCATTAGTTTTAAACTTAGCTTTTAACCTCTAAATAATCTTATTATTTATAAGGCCTCTCTTAATATTAATTAGGTAAATTATATTATAATAATACTTTAGAGCTCTACTTTTTAGTATTATTAGGATCCTAAGTTTTATTTAGGCTTTTATAATTCCAACTCTAAAGTAAGTATTCTAAAATATATAAAGTTTCATATTAAGGACATTAGTACCTTCACTACTATACTTTATTTTATTAGTATATAATTTAGTAAAATTTATAAAATATTAGGTTAAAGGAGGACTTTATTAATTATAAGGCTCTAGAGGAGCATTCTACTAAAATAGTAGCACTTATAGTAGTAGTACTAGTGGAGGTACTAGAGGTATTTAGTGCTTATATTCCTAGTTTCCTAATTACTCTTAATTCTATTCTTCTTTATTATAATTTCTTAAAGGTTTTTATTAAGAATTTAAATTAATTTTAAGTTAAACCCTTTAATAATTATTTCCTATAATATTATTAATAAAGTTTTAATTATTAAGGAGTATAATAAATTCACCTCCCCTCTTTTATTACTAATTAACTTTATTTTAAATTTAGAAATAATACTCCTCTTAAGTAACTATATTCTTTAATTACTTAATAATTTTTTAGGTTATTTATATAAATACTCTATATTACTAAAGATAATTATAGAGATATTTTATAATATTTAGAAATACTCTATTAAAGAATTTACTAGGATAATTCTTAAAATCTTCTTAATATTATAATTATAATTATAATTCTATAAGTTATTTCTTTTTATAAATCTCTATTTAAAAGATAATTTAAATATTAATTTACTAAGTAGTAGCCTCCTTAAAGTATTAAAGTATATACCCCTATATAGAGGAATTAATTATACTCTATTCCTAGGGGGCTAGTAAATTAAGAATAACTCTTTATTAGATTTACTAGGACTATAGAGAATTTAGAGGGTTTAAAGAATCTAAGTAGGGTAATCCTAATTATAAAGCTTCTTCTCTAGTTATTACTACTAACTTGTAAAGTATAAATAAATAATTATATAGTAATTCTCTCTCTTAATTAAGTAAATAGTTTTAGAAATAAGAGCTATTATATAAGTCTTAAGCTTCTTAGTAATAAGCTAATAATTAATTTATTAACTTATAATATATAATATACTTATAAGGTTTATTTAGGTTTTAAATAATTATATTAGCTTTATTTAGCTCTATTATTCCTAGCTTATTCACTATAAATAAAAAGAGTTTAATAATAAATAAAAGTAAATATCTTAGATTAATATATAAGTTTTAGTAGTTATAATATTCCTAGCTTATACTAATAGAAATAGAGAATTAGGAGATTAGTTATATTATATTATTAGTAGTTATATTAATTATAAGGAATCTCTCTCTCTAAAACTTATAATCCCCCTTTTATAAGTACTAGAAATTATTAAATTTATAATTTTATATAGTTTTATAAGGATAAATATCTCTCTTTATAATTTATTTAATTTCTCTTATTAAATTATAATTCCCTAGTTAAGTTTAGTATTACCTTTAAGCTTTTTAATAATACCTAAGTAAATATAATAGTTAATAAAAATTAGGTTTATAATAAGGAATTAGAAAAGTAGTCTCTTATTATATTTTTACTATTATTCTTCTTCTCTTTTCCTTAAGTATTACTATAATTAATAAGGGGTTTAAATAAGTTAATATTAAGTAGTTTTAATATATAATAGACACAGGGGAACTTAATATTAAGCTATTAGAGTAACCTCCTAATACTAATAGTTCTAAGTAGTATAATAAGCTAAATATATAGACTAAAATTAATAGAACTAAGGGATCTAAATTCTATTATCTCTTCCTATTTAACCTTACTAATCTATAGTATTTAGAGTAGTATAACTTAGGGTATTTTACTACTAATTAGTATTAGTATCCCAAGGTAATTACATTATTAAATAGTGCCCTACACATATCTCTATATATATAAAACAAATATATTTAAATATGGGATACTTAATAAGAGATTTAAATATAGTAGAGATCAATAGTATTAAGCCAAATATATAGCCACAATACGGTTATATAATCCCACTAAATAGCTGGGCTCCGGGCTTTACTCCACACAGTAGCCAGTTTATAGGTATTATTATAACAGTATAAATAAGTTACCTATAGTATTTTAGTATTAAAGATTTATAATATAGTAATTAATATAAACCTTACTTTTATAATAAATACTAGTATTAATAAGGCTATAAATAATCTCTACTAATCTTAGATTTTAATTATTATATATATAAATTTATATTTATTATACTAATATATTATTAAATAAAATATAATAAAAGAGAAATAACTTATAATTAATATTATAGTACTTTACTAATTATATAAAAAAAGGGAGATTTATAAAGTTTAATAAATTAATAGTAATAGTAACCTTACTAATATATTAATTAAGTTAATACTAAATAAATTATTAGACTACTTTATAAATTATAATAATATAATAATTTATATAAAGGAATAAATTAAGAGAGGAGTAATAATTTAATTAATATTTAATTTAGGAGTATTTATTTAATATAAGTTATAGAGCAGTAACTACTAAAAATAAAAGACTACTAGTATTATAATAATACCCATAAACTAACTACTATATAGAGCAAAGCCCGGAGCCCAGCCATTTAGTGGGATTATATAACTACTTTTTAGCTATATATTTAGCTTAATACTATTAATCCCTACTATATTTAAATCTCTTATTAAGTATCCCACATTTAAATATATTCGTTTTATATGTACAGAGATATGTGTAGGGTGCTATTTAATAATGTGATTACCTTGGGATACCAACAATATAGGCTGCGGCGCATAGAAATAGGAGTCCCACGGGTTTTCATACGACAAGGGACTTGGCAGAGCCAAGCCCCTGTGCCACAATAACACGTCCACTGCGCCACAACACCACGAATATATTGTGACACGATCTCATAACTTAGGTACTGATGAAGCACATCTATTTTGCACCGCATGCGGTGTCTGTTAATGAAGGATATTGAGTATCTTTGCTAAGCCCTGTGCATCGCCTGCCAGCGTCCCAGCTTTCTCCTTGTCAACCCATCCATGGGTGTAACTGCCCCCAAAGTCGATGATCCAGGCATTGTCGTCACTGTCGATAAGGACATTCTCGGCTTTAACATCGCCCCAGATGATGCCCTTCTGGTGCAGCTTCTCCAGAGATGTGCTGATCTGTGTCTTCCAACGTTTCCTCAGATCGGGTGAACTCTGGTCAGCTCTTGCTTTTGACAGCACTCCCTTCGTGTCAATCCAAACCAAGAGCATGCCCATTAACTTGTCTCCGTCTCGAACAACTCCGTGTAGGCGACAGATCCATGCTTCGGGGGGAGGAGGTATTTGCGCCATGGCGATTGCTTTCAGCGTTGTGAGCTCCTTCTTCGCATGCGCTGGACCAAATGAGAGCCCAAACCGTTTAAAGTAACATTTGACCTGGCCACCATCTCCACCATCAACAAGGACCTTAGTTGGTCGTTTGATTAAGACGTCTTCAGAGCGATTGTACATTATCTCGACGTCCGATGGATGGTAAGACTTAGCCCACTGGTCGAGGTCTGTAAGGATGTCGTCCTTCGCAACTACAACCGGGCTGGACCAGCCATGGTTCTGTGTCTGCACTTGGTATGGTCGTAGGACTTCGTCGGTAGCCTCTAGACCGCAGACGAAATATGGTGGGAACAGATACTGGGAGAGTCTCGGCCGCCTATTGTCGGGAACAGGTGAGGATGATGGCGATAACTGAGCGATGAGAGGCTCGAACAGCTTTGACAGCCAGTTGCAAGCATCCTCTATATAGAAATCGTGCTGCTCTTCTTCTCCACACCGTAGTAGGTGTAGGCACTTGAAGTACTGGTCTGTGAGCTTGGGTGATCGATGAAAATTCGATGGCGAGACTGTGCAATAGAAGGCTCGTCCATTATTAGTTCGTATGATGAGGTCGCAGTCGTCTTCAGTTTCGTGTACCTGCCATCGAGCGATATCGTAGAATGGTAGATTCTCCATCCTGACTGTTGTGGTAGACGGTGAAGAATCGAAACGCAAATAGGTGAATCCGGCCACTTTCTTAGAATGTGGAGGAGATCCAGGTTGAAATTCTTTAGTCCTCTGCGCGCGGATTCCAAATAAAGTGCTGTTAGCGAATGTGATCCGTGCTCCAGGCTGTTCTGTTGGCAGGCACTCATAATTTGGCGCAATGTAATTGCTGTGAATGGCCAGCCTACTAGCTAATCTCATTACGGGAGTTAGTCTCGATGAATGATCCCTTTCCGACTTAGCTGTCAGCCCCCGAGGTTCAGCTGCATCACCCCAGCTCAGATTTAAGCAGCACACCCCGTATGATTTGAGAAACAAACGAGAATATCGGGTGCGGCTGAAACCCGGAGATTATGTATTCCAGGGCGGAACGCGAGTCCAGACACGTTCTCGATCCCGAGGGTGGCTGGGCCTTAAGAACACTTCACTGCCTCCTCTCAGCTGCGCCAATACCGTCTAGAATTCTCCGATAAAACTTCTAGAGGTTTCTTCTTGGCAGATATAGGAATCACTATTGGATTGAGGACCGATGTGAAGGGCAGGCACGCTCTCAAGATGACGACTCGCAATGACCTTTGGGTCCCGGGCAACTTGACTTGGGACCAGCTCGATTTCAACCAGAACTGTACAGGCGAGTATCCCCATAGTAGGGAAGACAACCAAGAGAGCTTACGGAACTTCAGCATGGGGTCAGTGGCTAGGAGCTCTTGTGCAACCAGACCCCTGGGATCCAAGTCAAACACGCGGCATGAGCATGGAGTTATCGATGCTTCTTTTTCTCAATGCCGTGCCTTCGAATTACACTGTTAACTGGACGGTAACGACGTGGTACGCTGAAGTAAGCTCGTGGTTCGCCTACAACATGATGCATACTCCAGTCCCGGCCGACTCGGACCATCCCAAGTACTACCAATTCAGCGAGCGATTCAACAACACCATTCTCTGGGGACCAAAGAAGAAATGCGAAGCTGAGTTTTGTAAAGCCATCGGGTATACCGGTAGCCAGGATCTATGTGGAATCGGGGTAAGTGACCATGTTTCCCAGGATGGAATCGTGGGATGTGTTACTCAGAAGCCGGCAGGTCGTAGTCTCGTACTTCCTCGAAGCCCTCCTTGGTACTATATATCTCATCGTGTTCACAATCCACCAAAGCTTCCGGCGTCTCAACAAGAACATGTACAAGAAACCACGAAAGGCGACCGATGCCCAATCAGTCAGCGAAAGGATACTCGACTCGTTCCGCGGCTCGCTAGACATGTTCCTCAGTGGTGCTATGCTGATCGCCGTTGCAATGCTGGGCGCAGCTCTGTACTCCGCAATAACTTCGAAAAAGGAGAGGGAGAAGGTTAATCCAGATCTCCCCTCCGGTGAAGCTGTATACGAGAACGCCTTGTCTCTCATCGCGTCCAACTTCTCCGTGTTCCCGGTCATGCTCCTCTACGCTCTGGTGAAGCACGATGGCCATAGAAAGTGGCTTCACCGATCAGTCCTTTTCGTTTTGTGGGCACTCAGCGCATCGGTCGTCTACCTCGCCCCTCGAGCCGAAGTGGACTACGACCAGCGGAAGAGTGGCCACGAAAACTTCGACTGCGACCAACGAGGCTCACAATACTGGCACGTCGTCAAAGCTACCCAATTCCTCGTCATCGGGTTGCCATTGACGTGGTTGATCATGACCGTTTTCCTCACCACCGGCTTCAAGATTCCGGGCGTGGTTGACAAGCCGTGGGTCAAGACCTGGAGAGGCATTTGGCGACTTCTCATTGCCTGGATCAACCTCTTTCTGATGTGGGGAATCCTGGCGTATTTCACGCATTTCCGCCAAAAGATCATCGACGCGGCCGGCGGTCTCGACAAGAACGATAAGTGGACATTCGGCCAGGTCTTCGCACTCGCTGCCTGGGTTCCCGTGGTGGCTGAGTTATTTTACATCCTGGCTTGTAAGTGTGCCTCTGGGAGTAGGCTTGACAAGCGACTGACACATCCTGAAGTTGGATTGGAAGACAGTCTATCGGGTCACATGCCTTCTGGCTACCACGCATCTCATGTTGTTAGCACAACACAGTCCGATCCTAACATGGGCCAGCCTCTTCTCCACAGAGAGTCCTCCTACGATGTGCGGCATGCTTCGATTTATAGCCGAGATTCCATGTACGACCTGAAGCATGTTTCGACCAGCACATCTTCCGCAACGACTCTGGCATCTCCTGGGACACCGCTAGGGCACCAGACGGTTTGGCATGATCCAAACTACCAGCCGTTCCAACAGCAACACACGACCAACGCTCAAAGGCACCAAAGCTGGGACCCATACTATCACACAGGATGGTAACCAGACTCCAAGGGTGGAGTGAGTCACGCGGGCTAGACAGAAGCTCTGAAAATGCGTTCTTAAGCTACGAATTGGGCAGCTTTTGGCAAGAGCATTGGTTCCCAGACTCAAGCTATTTGGGGTCTATCAGATGGCTGGTCGTATGCACCGCACTGGTTCACGCAGCGGCTGAATCCAGCTTCCAGTACTACAAGATCAGGGGGGGCTTCAACCTGATCGTTCTTCAAAGATCGCAATGAGCCACATGGGGCGGCTAGTACATACGGGACGCTGGCATGCACGAGGGAGTTCGCACGGAAGGGGTACAGCATTGAAAAGTTGCCGATAGTCACCCAAAAATTAGCGACGGGATACGTGAAACCTGTTTTTCTTGAGCATGAGACCGTCCGAGTATTTGCCGTCGACAAGCCTTTAGAGTTCAGCGATCAGCTCCGATCAGTGGTAGATTTCGCCTCATTCTTCGCCGCAAACCGGGACACATGAACATCGGCCATCTAAGTAGATCAGAAGGCTGTGGATTGTAGCCACATTAACAGACCACTCAAATCATACTTTCGGGCAACGCAGCAATCTTGTAATTCCGGAAGCCGACCAAATCCGTTCCTACTAAGTCCGAGCCCCAGAAGGACACCCCAACTCAACCTTTCATAGCCGTTGAAATGATCTGTTCAAGCCCTCTCCTGCCTATCGGCTCGATCCCTAGCAACTTGTTGTCTGTCTCCGGGAAGTAACCACCCCATCCTTTGCCCAGAAAGGCGCGGTTGATGAACATCTCAACCACCTCTTCACTGTGATCGCCCTGTGCCCATCGTTCGAGAGCAGTCTTCTCGAGATCCTCAGTCCGACAGTGCTTGATGTCCCACTCTGCAGTTGGGTCAACAGTTTTGGCAATCTGTAGAATCTCATTTTGAGTTGTCTCAACGCTGCTAATCTTGACAGGTCGGTTTGCCGTCTCCTCAAGATGGGTCAAGATCCCAACGACTGCTTGGCCAATGTGTGGCATCGTCGTCGCGTTGAAGAGGATATCACCGCCGTCCTTGATGATGGCTTTTTTCTTCTCGACATCGACGAGGAAATTCAGCGCGTACCCAGGAGCTAAGAATGAGACGTTCATGATGATGGTGTAGGAGAAGGTGGGTTTCTGCGCAACCTTTTCGTCCAAATACTCCCGGATGGCGATCTTTGGCTGATAGATTGGGAAGGCAGCCAACTTGGGGTTCATGGTATCATTGCCGTACTCGGATGGGATCATCCTTCGGATGCCTGCGTTGAAAGCCGCATCGACCACGTTCCGTTGTACATGGATGGCGTCGAATGACAGGGCAGAGACCAGAGCATCCTGACCGCGGAGAGCGGCTTCGATGCTAGGGACTGACTCGTAGTCGACTATCTTCACTGCGACGTTTGCAGGGAATCGATGACTAGACCCATTCCGAGTAAGGGCGGTAATCCGGAAAAGATTCGACTCGAGGAGAACGTCCAGTAGTACGCGTCCGAGGAAGCCAGTCGCCTGATGGAAGTGCGTTCGTTAGTCAGCGGACTAAATCATTCATAAGCTCACCGAGAAACTTACACCCGCGAGGGCGACGTTCTTGATTGGGGCAGACATGAAGCTTTGACCAGAAGTGTTTTCTGGTAACACCAAATCCTACAGACAAGGAAGTTTTGGAAAGGAAGCTTGGCGTCTTCGCTTCCGCCCAAATTGGTGAGCAAAGCAATCATATTTATCAACACCGGAAACATTGGCCAGCCTGCCCGGAAACAATATCACGAATGATACTTCCCTACCAGGCCCGATATCTCGGGCCGTATCACGCCGGGATCATCTCACAGCCCGTGTAGGCCCATAGTTTAAAGTTCGCCGGGACGGCCTGTCGGACGGATGGCCCTACCCGGTAGGGCCTACCGCTTTATGGTACGGTATATTGTCCGCTTAGGAATCACGCATCTAGCCGAGATGACAGAGATGATCGATCTGTCAAGGATTCTAATAAGTACAATATCCCGTCCGAAAGTTCACTAGCGCAAGACTTTTGCCCCTGCTAGTGTTGGTCGGTTATCAAGGGTAAGACACTAACAATCTCTGAACAAATCCTGGGCCAGTGGGAATGTCCCATTATCACAAACCTCCAGGGCCCCCATTGTAGTCCATATGGAATGCAGGGGCTGTTGGAGAACGCGTGTCCAAAAGATCGGCTCGACTCTGTCGTATGATTGTATAACGACCTTAATGATCATGCCAGACGAAGGTAGAACCTGTACCCCTGGCACCTATCTGGCCAGTTCCAGTCCCCATACCATGCTGCTGGGGCGATGTGAGATGAATGTTAGGGCTTGGGTATCAATATGTTGCTGTCACGTCCAGCTATGACACCTCATATGATTTCTGGAGCCAGTGATTGCCGCTTGAACTGTGATACCTTCTGATTTTTTGGGCTGAAGCAGATCAATTTTCTTTTGGCTGAACTAAGTAAATCTCACTTAACTCAAGACCTAACCTTTCAAGTAATATACTCCTAAAGGGCTCTTAGAGGGCTTAAACTAGCTGAGTAAGTATACCTTCCTAAATGAGTTAGTTGATTAAGTCATTAAAATGTTGATTTTCTGGGCTCTTTCAATAAATCATGCCCAAGATGGCCAGTGAGCCCGACTCCAACTTACACAAGGCATTTGAGGAGGCCGGGAAGAACTCTCCCGCCATCATCTTCATTAGTGAAATCAACCCCCAAGCGCGAGAAGACCAGCGGTGAGGTTAAGCGACATGTCGTCTCTTGGCTCCTGACTCTCATGGACAGCATGAAGGCGGCAGGCCCATTCGAACGTCATTATCATGGCTGCCACTAACCGAACTAACTCCATTAACAGTTTAACCCTGCCCTATATCGTTTCGGCCGTTTTGGTCATGAGGTTGGCATCGATATCGCTGGCCGTCTCGAGATTCTCCAGATCCACACCAAGATGAAGCTCGGTGAATGGCCCAAATCATGCAAGCCTGCAAGCCTGCAACCCTGTCTGGAGCTGAGTGATTGGTTTGAAACCTTGATAAGCGAATGGAAGTTCGGAATAAAATGCCGGCTGAATTGACGGTGTCTGTGGCGAGAAACTTGTATGAGCGAACTGGAAATGCTTAGGCGCCAATGAAGTGAGTAAACTGTGGTGTCGTTTTGTGTCACGGACTTGTAGATGCAAGCTGGTATAAAAGCCCTCTGCGTCTCCACGACATCTTGCGCTCGACTAAATCAGCGAATCTGAGCTTCTAACAGTAGAAAATTCAGGCAATACCGACCACCGACGTCGAACGTTCTTAATCATGTTGTTGCCTATCATTACTCTCTTTGCATCCCTCGTGACTGTCGTCTACCCTCTCTATGTTATCGTCACCACCCATATTCTCCGACGGCGCATGAGAAAGGAATATGGATGTCTGCCGCCGAAGAAGCTGCCACAAAAGGACCCCATTCTTGGCTCTGACGTTGTAATCCAGAATCTGGCTGCAGCCAGGAAATTCGGGTTTCTCAAGCTATTACAGAGCCGCCACAAAAGTCATGGACAAACATTCACCACCAATACCTTTCTACGGTGAGTTCTGGAATCCTTACACCCTCTGGGTTTGTCGCACCTCGGCATGACTTTGCTAAAGTTCACCATATCAGAACAACAATTAACACATGCAATCCCCGACTTATCCAAGTTGTTCTTTCGAACCAGTTTGAAGACTTCGGTATGGGGCCTCTGAGACGAAAGAGCGCAAGCCCGCTTTTGGGAAGAGGTAGAAGATTCTTGCCTTCTGAGTTAACCCTCAACCTAAGTAGTTTTCATCTAACCGAGCCCGAAAGGAATCTTTACCACTGACGACGAGATTTGGGCTCATCAGCGAGCTCTTATTCGGCCAAGCTTCATACGGACCCAAGTCACCGACTTCAGCATATTCGAGACGCACGTGGACCAGCTCATTCAACTCATTGCGCGTGAGAACTATACTGTTGACCTGCAGCAGTTATTTTTCCGAATGGTTCGTTGTATTTCCGCCCGCGACGTAAACTCGACTTCGAATTCGTTAACCTTCTTCAGGTCCTGGATTCCAACAGCGAGTATCTTTTCGGAGAGTCTGTAGGCTTGATGTCTGACAACGCTTCTGATTCGGCACATACCTTCCACCACGCCCTTGATTACGCCCAACAAGGTACCATCTTGCGTCTTCGACTGGGAAACTTGATGTTCGCCCACCGGGACGCCAAGTTTCGGGACTCCTGCCAAATCGTGCACGCGTACGCCGACAAGTTCGTGAAGCAGGCGCTCGAGTTTCGCCAGCGCGAAGCTCTCCACCCTTCTGAGAAGAAGGACGACTACGCCCGCCAGAAGTACGTTTTTCTGAACGAGCTGGCTAAGGATACGGACAGCCCAATCATGCTCAGAGACCAAATCGTCAACATGCTGCTGGCGGCCCGTGATACGACGGCCGGGCTCCTCGCTTTTGCATTTTTCTTGCTGGCTCGACACCCCGGAGTTTGGAAGAAACTTCGGGCCGACGTACTTCAACACTACACTGAGCCCCTCACGTACGATGCCGTTCAGGAGATGACGTATCTTCGCTACGTGGTTCAAGAAAGTGAGAGGGTTCCTTACGCACACTGGTGTTTGCAAAGCTAACGGTCACAAGCTCTCCGCCTCTTCCCTCCGATTGCGACCAACAGCCGCATGGCCAACAAAGATTGCGTCATTCCCGTCGGCGGCGGTCCCGACGGTCAATCTCCCTTGTTTGTTGCCAAAAACAACGTGGTCACCTACAGCACCTTCGTGATGCACCGCAGGCCGGAGCTCTTTGGCCCGGACGCTGAGGAATTCGTCCCGGAGCGGTGGGAAACTCTCCGTCCTGGCTGGGAGTTCCTGCCCTTCAACGGCGGTCCCCGCGTTTGTCCTGGTCAAAAGTTCGCCCTCACCGAGTCGTCTTACACGATTGCAAGGATCCTACATGCCTTTTCCGGCATTGAGAACTTGGACCCAACTGAGTGGCGCGAGCAACTCACCTTGTCCCTGACATTGAACAACGGCGTTAAGGTACGGCTCCACCCGGAGGTTTAGGGCGCCTGGACTTGTTTGTAGAGTTGTCTGGAGAAAAGCGCAGTACGTGCAGTTGGAGATTTACGGGTCTCAGAAAGAGCACAAGACAATCGATTGAGGAGTTTCTAGATCATCATCTTTCTTCCGTTTGAATGTTGCAAAAATACAGTGCCTCCGGCCGGGAATAGACAACAACCACTGTTCTTGACCTTCAAAGACGCGGGATCGTACACCGCGCCTGGGCCTTTCGTGAATGTTTCCAAGGCGCTATTTCTTTACTAGAGTCGTAATCTCAGGGGTCTCGCATCTCGATGAAGCCCAAACCTATGCAATACAACATTGTAATAGAAGTTGACGACTCATGATCGACTTCGCCTGTCTTGAACCAAGCTCATCTAGGCAATTTTCCAGAAAAGGCAAGATATTAAACAACGCGTGTATGTATTGGTCTAAGTTCTACTGCGCAGGCCCCGCACGTGTGGTTCTCACTGATATGGTACCTTTACACGTAAGCCCCCTACTCACGTGAGTACACTAAGGTAGGCACCTAGGTACATTAGAATGGAAATATGGAGCCGCATATTAAGAGAGCCTTTATTAAATTTAGGGGGCGCAGACTTGCTCCTGGAAACGGACGGTTTTGGTGCTGGTTGCCGGCGAGACGGCAGTTAAGACGCAGGGGAACGGCGCATATACCCCCGCTTTATTGACGTCCTCCGAGGGCTTTCCCCTTGACGCCGCCCACATGTTCCGTGCAGTCTGGGCTGGGCTGCCCCCCACCTCACGGATTTCCCCGTGCTATCGCTTCGGTGGAAGCTGTTGCCACTCAGAGCACCGCGGTGATGATCACATATCCTCCCATCGAGGGGACGGCTCGACTAACTCATGCCACTAACTCATGCCACTTTCGTCCGGTCGTCCTTTCTTCGGCGGCCTCCTGCCCGAAATCCTGTCAGCCGACAAGCTCGCTTTGTGGTCCCTGGAGTCCTCGATGCCTGACGAAGGCGTTGCCCCTGAGGCCGACAGGGAGTCTGTTTCTGGACGGGTTAATCGGGGGCTTCCGTCTCGCTGTCGTGCGAGATTGGATAATGCCGTCTGCTCCGATGGACGACTGTATGTCTCGGTGGCTGTGTGGGTGTTTGGCGCCGCCCGAAAGCCTCAACCCTGGTTTCTTGTCGCATTCTGTATCTGCCACTTTCGTTAGTCCAATTTGCGCCGCGTGCCCTGTGTATGCCTTACGTCCTCGAACCAAGGTGTCGAGGCTTGTGGTAGCGATATCTTGTCACCTGCCATCGCTCATTTGTAATTTGGAGCCTTTCGTCATGGTGTTTGGGCGCCGGGAGGCTGTGCGGCGTCGGTTACGCTCGTGGTTCAATTGATGTCCTCGAGGAGGCACTGCTCTTTCTGCACGGAGACGCAGCGTCTGGGATGGATTCTGTTTGGCCTTTTCCTGGTTCTGAGGCGTTGCCTTGTGGTGTTCAGCTCGTTTGGCCACAAGTATGGATGCTCCTCATGATCACTGTAGTGCGGTGCGATGGTACTTTCCCTTGCCTAGGATCCGTGGAGCTGATTTGTGCCTGTGTCTGGTTGCCTCGAAGTCATCGTCTCAACACAACCCATGTGAACGACCGCGTCAAGACCAACTTTGTCAAGGAAGGGGGGGCAAAGCCGGGGATCTGCGTTTGTCTCCCCATCCCTGCCCAACGGCGTCTAACTACCCATCGACTAGCCTTACTTCTCTTCTTTTGGAACATCCACTTAGACGACGATGTGAAGGCTCCTTTCCTTCGGTCTGTGGGCGACACTGACTGACCTATGATGAGGGATCATTGCCGCGTAGCTTGCCAAGGTCACGGCTAAGCGGCCTCCCACAACGACGGGGCTGGATGTGGCAACCCCCTCGAGGCTACCATAGGAGATCCAGGTACCGATCTGATTATTTCTGATTTGTTATGCCGGCGGGGGGAATAGAGTGGCTTTCCGCCTTCATCCAACCTCGAGCCCTGGCAAGCCGGGCAAGCTGGGGGGAGAATGCGATGGAGGTCTCGGCTTTGTCGAGGAGCCGAGGGGGTCATGAGATAGACATAGCTTTTGTTCGTCACTCCACGAGCTTGGAGGGAGGGTAATATTCTGTCCCATGCTATGGCTTCTGGGTCCTATCGCAATGCCACCCTAACCATGGTTTTCTCGATGAACTGGCTATGAAGCGGCGCGAACGCGTCCGGTTCTGCGTCACTGGGTTAACACAATAGGACATCGTCATCGGGCTGGAGGCCTATAACGAAGCTCAAGACTTAGTGTCTGGTCGTTCTGGAATCTCTATATAAAGGGGGAAGCTCTATCTGGGTTGGCCTATTCTGTTTTCTCATCCTCATCGCCCAACCACCGCCATAACCACCATCAGCCTTCAAACCTCGCCTCCAACCAAGTCCCCGTTCAGATATACATACGATTGTTGTCAGGAAAAGAGCCACGTCACTCAAACCAAAGAAACCATCAGATTGCAGTTCCTCCTTGCCGCCACCGCCCTCTTCGCTAGCGTCGCCCTCTCTGCACCCCTCGACGAGTGCCAGACGTACATCCCGTGCTCCGGCCTCAACGGTACCTCGCAGTGCTGCGCTACCGACGTCCTCGGCGTCGCAAGCCTCGACTGCGGCAACCCGTCCGAGGTCCCCAGCTCGGCCGACAACTTCAGCCAGGTCTGCTCTGCCATCAGCCAGCGTGCTCGTTGCTGCGTCCTGCCCATCGTGAGTCCTTTTTCGTGCTGGCTTGACACATGCTGCCGCTTTGAACGTGTTGCTGACAATTCTCTGGTAGCTTAACCAGGGCATCCTCTGCAACACCCCTTCAGGTGTACAGGACTAAAGTGTCTAATGGAAAGGACATGGCCAGCTTCTCCTGAGAGAACGGCGGCTATCTCGATGTGAAGGTTGAATCGGGCGAGGCGATTGGGTTCCGGGCTACGTCAAGCTGCAAGGCTGTACGATTTCGGGGTGGTGTGATCGTACTTCGATTCACGGTCAATACTTGATATACCATGGGAGGATCTCGGGTTAGAGGCGAATGGGGGCTTAGTGGATAGAGGTACGGGATGGATATTGGGCTGCTGTTACGCGGTAAACAGAACCTATCTAGGTGGAATAAGATTTTTTTGAGCGTATTCGGGGTTCGCCTTGATTGATTAGTCCCGGGCATGATTTGGTAAAGACCTTTGTTGAAGCTTTCTGATCGGTTCCACCCCTGTTATACAACTATCCCCAAGACAAAACCAACGGTGGCAGTATGATTAACAATCAACAGCAATGACCCTGCCAACATTCCAACAGTCTTGAGGATGATGTGTTGCGACCAGACTGAGCTGAGAAGAACCTGAGTCGACTGGCTTAGAATATTTGAGCAGACAAAGAAACCCGCTGTTGAGGATGAACATAAACCTTGCTCTTATCTTCTGCCTAAATTCCTGTCCATTATTCTTCTCACTTTTTAGTGTGAGTTGGAAGTTTATGCCCTCCCCTAACCGAGGTACTTGTACCGAGTATCCATATAGGGACCCAGCAACCAGAAGTTCTAACTAAAATACGAACAAATGCTGCACTCTTCCCTATTCATTTACAAAAACAAAAGCAAAAAAGAAGCATTTACAAAATGCCCTCCCTTAACAAGGACTCTTAAAGCCCAACGGCGTTGTGGTCTAATTACCTGCAGTTGCTGCATGGGGGCCATGGAAGGGGAAGCGAGATGACGTTGATGGACCGGTCTAGGCCCTCGGTTCTTTGGGACGAATTTCAAGGTGAGAATTCGGTGTCGGTGAAGCATGGGAGTTTGGCTCATCTGCGCACTGACCACGCGCTGCACATACTGGACGCTCCCGTCCCCACAATCCCATCAAACGAAGTATGAAGTATCTCGTAGTGGCGAGTGGCGGTGCATGAGTGGCTCGACAATCCCGGTCTCCTCCACTCTACCTTGGTATGCTGGGGCTAGCTCAGAATGACATCACCGGCCGGAGCATTTTGGTCCTGGCGCCATCGCGATTCACAATTGGCAGTCGCTCACTGAGACAGGCATGGGCGGCAACGAGCAGGCGGGAACTATCCGAACCTGCCATCAATACTGCTCAATAAGCCCCTTCTTGAAGCCATCTCGACTTCTCGGCTTCACGAGATATTCTGACAATGTGAACGTATTGAGAGCATGAAATGGCCTCCCGTCTCCCCAGTTTTCCCATCAAAGTCCAGTTTCAGCACGGGGCTCAAAACTGACCTGCAACCTTAATGTTGAGCGCTATGCACGCCGTGGCGGATACGTACCGCGCTCGGTCCGGGTGGTAAGGTGGCAGCCCGTCCACTGACAGGGGGAGCTACGTCATGCTAGGAGTAGACGAGCTCTCGGGGAGCTCTCTGAGTGGCCACAACAGAAGCTCCCGCATCGTCTTTCAAGCAGATCATCGCAGCCATAGCATTAAATTGACGTGACCGGCCGCAAAGCTCTTCATGGCCACCTGTTGCCGGTCCTGGTTTCTGTCTTGTCTTTCTACAACTCTTACCTCTATGTGCTGTGTTGTGCGGCTTGCCACCAAAACACAGATGAAATGCGGGTGCACAGAAGAATCTACCTTACAGGTGCCCTCAGATCGGAGGAAAGAGCAACAACCATTTCAATAAGGTAGAGAAGTCGCCATTCCTCCCCCCTTCGATCCACCTCAAGTGTTCCTGCCACTTCCCGTCCCCAAACTGAGGTGAGCACCTGCCCCTCCCCGCCCTCTTCAGACAGATGTGCAAAATGTGCAGGAAGGCGTCACTTTTATGTAGACAGCTCAGGCAACAGCACACCCAGACCCAGATCAGCTCTTGCCTCGTCAAAGTACGTACAGCAAGCAAGACCAACAGATTGGGCCAAATGCAGCCACAATTTCCCACAAACGCAGTGCAGTGACGTGATGGATTCCTGACGTTAGACGTGAAATCTACCTGGCCAACGATCAACCTACCTTACCTAACCTCACCTGCAGCCAATTCTTCTCCCTGTCGTCAACCCTCCACATCAACGTACCTACCTACCTGCCTGCCCTTTCCCACCAGGTCCCCCGTCACTGCGTCTCGTCTCCCGTCTTACATCAAACAAAACAAAACCCATCCGCCCCTTGGCACCTATCCATATTTTTCCTCCTCCTGCCTCACTTCACAACAACTTCATCTTGTTGTTCTTCTCTACACTCAGTTCTTTCAGCTTTTCGTGATACCCCTTCTTACCACACCTGCTGCTTCATTGGAAGACTGATAGCAGAACATCACCATGCGTTTCCTCCCCGCCGTCCTCACGGCTCTGGCTGCCCAGGGCGCCATTGCTAGTTCTTGGTTCTCCAAGGCTGGTAAGTCCTCCGATCTGAAAATTGTTTGCTCAAGAACCCGCATCATATTAACCAAACACTCCGCAGCCTACAACAAGTGGCACGAGACGGAGCTCGAGCGCTGGCTTTCCGACCACGACATCCCCTACCCCACCCCCGCTGACCGCAAGGACCTCGAGAAGCTGATCGAGAATAACTGGAATGACTATGTCGTCTCTCCCTACAACTCGTGGGACGCCGACAGCCTTCAGAAGTACCTGAAGGCCAAGGGAGTCGAGACTGAGGCCTCCGCCAAGGCTAACAAGGACTCCTTGGTCTCCCAGGTTCAGAGCAAGTGGTACGAAACGGGAGACCAGGCTCAGAATGCCTACCTCAATGTCAAGGACTGGATTTTGGACACCTGGACGGATAGCCAGCTCAAGGCTTTCTGCGACAAGCACGATATTCCTGGTGCGTGTGGCTTCATTTATCAAATTCGTGATGCTTCGAACTTTCCCATTGACAATATTGTAGTTCCTCAGCCCCGCCAGCGTGACACCATTCTCTCCAAGGCCCGCTCTAACTATGACACCATCGCTACGAAGGTCGGCGAGACTGCCTCTTACCCTGGCAACTGGTTGTACGAGACTTGGTCTGGTAAGCGCAATATCCGGCCGCTGAAGAGGCTCTTACTAACACCATCCAGAGTCTGATCTCAAGGAGTGGCTCGACACTCATGGCTTCCCCGTTCCCCAGGTCACTGGCGTAAGTACTCAATCAATGTAGTTGTAGCATACACTAACAGACTCTCCAGCGTGATAAGCTGATTGCAGCTGTTCGACGCAACTCTCGTCTCGCATACCTCAAGGCACAGGAGCAAGCTGCCAGCGCTTCCGCCAGCGCTCAGCAGGCCTACTCTACCCTGACTGACATGGTCATTGACGCCTGGAGCGAGTCCCAGCTCAAGGACTTTGCTGACAAGAACGGCATTCCTGGTACGTGAATCAGCAGGCCACGTAGTGACGTCACTAATACGATGCAGTTCCTCAAGGTACCAAGCTCAATGAGCTTCGCGCACTTGTCCGTAAGCACCGCGCAGACTTCCTCAACGAGAACGTCGCCGGCAAAGTCTCCAGCGCCTTCGGTGCTGCTACCTCCAATGTTGGCCAGGCCGCTTCCCAAGCTACCGACCGTGCTTCTCTCGCCGCCCAGGAGGCTTTCAACGAAGCTGTAGGCACCTGGTCTGAGAGCCGTCTCAAGGCCTACCTCGATGCCCGCGGCATCCCTGTTCCCCAGGGTTCCAAGACTGATGAGCTCAGAGCTCTCGTCCGCAAGAACCAGCACAAGGCCGCCTCGGGCTGGACTGCCTGGACCTTCGACGACTTCTCTACCGAGAAGCTCAGGAACTACCTCTCCTCTAGCAGCGATGCTGCGGCCAAGAAGGCTGCTGAGAAGAAGGACGCCTCTCGTGATGAGCTCCTGAGCGCCGCCCAGTCTGCTTACAGCTCGGCCTCCTCCGCCGGTGGTGCTACTTACGCCTCTGTGACCAGCTACCTTAGCCAGGCCACCGACTCCGCCAAGACCAGTGTCTTCGACACCTGGAGCGAGAGCGAGCTGAAGTCTTACCTCGACAGCTACGGCGTCAAGGTCCCTCAGGCTTCCACCGTCGACGAGCTTCGTGCGTATGCCCGCAAGCAGTACACATACTTCAAGTATGGTACTTCGACTCCTTCTGAGACCCTCTTCGCTAAGGTCGAGGAGAGCCTCAAGGACACCTGGAACTGGGTTACTGGTCAGATCGGTCTTGGCGCTGACGCTGCTCAGAAAAAGGCTGGTGAGACCAAGGAGAAGGTCAAGCAGGAGTTGTAAAAGAAACGACTTAAACTGCTGAGTATCAAATACGAAGGTGTGATGGCTTGGCAAGTCACAAAAGCTTACGAAGGATGGCAGACTTTGGGTTTCCGGATTGCTTCAACGACTCTTGCACTTGATTTTGGCATGGTTCGGGGGTGTTTCACTTCAGGACCCATGGGTAGTACCGGCATCGGACTTTTCTTTTGCCCCTCTGCTTTTCTTAGGCCAGGACTGTACACTATCAATTAGGAATGATGAATCAAGATAATTTGTATGTTAACTTCTGCAACCGCTGTGATCGTCGCAAATCTCAATGGCTTGTACACGCCCGAGTGGAGGGCACGGTCTGTGAAGAAGCTGCTGGAGAAAACAAAGAGGTGACTCGTCATAACTACAAGCCATCTATCTGGAGTAGAGTTCACTTCGTCATTTCCGCAGCAATGCGTTTCCTGGTATCCCAACCACCTTCACTTCCTCCGGTTACCCTTCCGTGGATGCTATCTAGAAAGAACACCCCTGACGGTACCTTGCAGGGTAGGCTTGGTGTCCAAGACGACCTCTCTGATGCCCGTCTCCTCACCCGTGCCGTTCTCCAACCACCGCTCGAGTAGGTCGTTGCTCTCCTTGGGCTTGACGTTATTGTCGCGCGTGCCGACGGTGATGTGGGCGACGGCGTTGGCGCACTTCCAGCGTTCCGTCTCGTCAACCAGGCGCACGACGATGGCCATGATGCGGTCGTCGAATACCACCTGCATCTGTTAGTCTGGATACTTGGCATTGCGGAGTATCTGGTGGTGGTGTTCTTACCCTCTCCAGCTCGACACCGCACTCGCCCAGGGGAGGAATGTTGGTCTGGTTCTCGACCTCCTTCTCCGCCTCGGCGTGTACGGCGGTGTACCGCTGCCACAGCTCGGGATGCTCCCGCAGACTGTGGCGGTGCATGAGCGTGACGTGGAACTTGGACTGCACGCGGCGCGACTGGACGAGCTGCGTGTAGAAGCGGGAGGCGGGCATGCCGGCCTTCTTGAAGGCGCCGTCGAGCACGCCGCGGACCTCCTGTGCGGGGACGTCGACAGCCATGTACTCGAGAGGTTTCTTCTTCTGCCTCTTGGGCTGCTGCTGCTGAGGCTGCTTTCGGGGAACGCGGTCGGGGATGTTGTGCTTGAAGTCGGGCTTGTAATCGATGAAGGCGGACTGAATGGCCTGGTCGAGGCGCTCTGCAGAGGGCATCTCAGGGACCAGGTTGGGATACATCTGGCGCAACTCGGTGACGACCTTCTCGAGGTTCACGCGGCTACCAGCAGTGGGGTCAAGATGGATGATGTTGTCGAAACCATTGTCGGGGGGAGAAAAGGCGGTGATGGGCTCGAAGCGGGAGATGAAACCCTCCATTATACCGAGGAACTTGTCTGCGTCGGTCGCGGCATGGATGGTCTGGTGGTTGTCGCCGCGGGCGAGTACGCGCTCCTGGGTAACGCGTCTGACTTCATCGACGTTGGAGTCGTCGAGGTTGAAGTAGAGAGCGACAAGGCGGGCCGTCTTGTGCTGGAGCTTGATGTCTGTGATGAGCTGCTTGCGCTCGTGCTTCTGGGCGTTGTTGCGGTCCGCGACAACGACGGGTGTGTCTTTGAGGAGGTCAAGAGTGGCTTTGGTGAAGCGGGGAGGACGGCCTTTTCCAGAGATATTGTCGTTCTGAATGTGTCCCCACTGAAAGAGGTGCGTAAGAGCGACGGCGATGGTCGTCTTGCCGCAGCCGATGGTCGCGATGGGGCAGAGGATCAGATCGCGGGTGACGTCGTTGTCAATACGCCAGGGCTCGTCGAACTCGAGGCTAGCAGCGTCGGAGCCCTTCATATTTTTGAAAGCGAGGAAGTCGTTGCGGAGGGCGATAATGCCGTGGTTTTGCTGGTATAGCTTGCCGAGGTTGGGATCTGCCTGGAGACGGCGGCGGGCGTAGAGGAGGTACTCTTCTGTGATTTTGACGTGCTTCTTATACTTGGGGGTGCGACCGGAGATCAGAGCCTTGGTGCACTCTCTCCACTGGCGGTACATGAGGTAGGGCTCCTCGAACTTGTACTTGAAAAACCAGTCTCGGTAGGGTACCGTCTCGGGCTTGTGGCTCTCCTTGCAGCGAATGACGAAGCCTTCGACGTCGCGGCCGCCGTGGGCTCCAGTCTCGGCCACGTCCTCAAGGAACTTCTTGACCTCGTTGATGTCGTCCATGAGGATCAGGCCCACCTGCTTGAAACCCCACGTATCACCAAAGCTCTGAACGACAGCACTAGGGTAGGTTGCAAACTCTGGAAGGTTCAGGTTGATTCCGTGGATGTAGAGACCAGCCTTGTCCGGGCCATACTCGAGAATATGCTCCTCAAAGGAGTCGTCGCAGAGCTCGGCCACTGCAGTAGCATTTCGATCCCTTAACTCCATGGCCAGGTCCTCTTTTGTCTTTCCGATGGCAGCCAGCTGCTTCTCCAGGAGACGCTCACCCGCAGTGGCATGGCTGAGATCTGCATCAGGACGGTCTCCGGTTGAGTGCTTGCTGCAGACTAGCAGTGTTCCATCCTCCAGACCAGAGATAAAGATAATGCAGCCGTTCTCCTTCAGGGTGAGCTCGTAGGGGCCCTTTGTCCTCTTGAGGATGTTGTCCCACTTTGTCTCATGCACCTCCTCCACGTTGAAGAACTTGTCATATCCACGGACGACAATCTCTGGCTCGTTGTGTTGGTTCCTTGTTGTGAAGAGACCGCGGGCGTATGTGGGCAGTCCGCGCTTCTTGTAATCCCACTCCTGCATCTTCCATGAGTCTACCTTGATACCGTCCTGGGAGTTCTTCACATCAAAAGATGTTTTCTTGCAGGAGAAGCTGGCAACTCCCTTCTCCTTGCCCCCCTTCTTTGTGGCGCCCTCAAGAGCCTTAAGCATACTGGCCACCTGCTGGGGATCCTGGGGGACGTAAGGGGCCTTGGGCATTACTGCCTCTGCCTCTGCTGTTGCTGGTGTAGTTGTCGCCATGGCTGCAGCGACTATGTGGGTTATTCTGAGGGGAGATGTTCTATAAGTGAAGGAAAAAGCCCTGCGGGCTATGAACATACAGAAGGCGGCGGCTTGTCGTCCGGTGTTGCGCGGTGGTAGTCTCGCTTGAAGTTCGCGCCCCGAAAAAGAGAGAGGCAATCAGACTTTTTGTAGATGTATAATAAAAAGAACAAGCCCGAGTACAATTTTGAGTGAAAGACGTAAATCGAAAATTACAGACGACACAAGCAGGAAGGTGAGTCACTGCCTTGCTCTGACCCTGTTGGTAACCAACCGCTCCGGCCTCTCTTGAAATGGCCTCAGCCAGGTGTGGCTTCTCCTTGAAGAGTTCTCGCAAAAGAAGGAGCAGTCACGGAACGATGCTGCCTGAGGTGACTCCGCGAGTAGGTGAGGTAAGATTTGATTTGACGGGATACTGGCGGCGTCCAGGTACAGAAAGTGAGATGCGCTGTTGGAGGGGCTGAATGGGCCGCAGCGAAGTGGCGTGGGCGCGAATAATGCCCTGGAATCTGGATCTTTTGACGATTGAAGGGGCAGCACCCCCCACGGTACGATAGGCTGATTGTCATAAATAGAAGGCGGTAAGAGTCTGTCGGCGAGGTGTGCGTCACACCGGGAGCTCCCCGCAAGGCAGAAAATTTCCCATTGGCGCCTTCCGCAGCACAATTTCGAGGGGACAATACATTTGACTGCGCCACGACCGTTGGTTTGGCCTCAATCTTCACGGCCCGAAATTCGAGAATACGATCTGCCCGCACTACGCTAGACGTCATACCAACAGACCACGAATAGACTCCGCCCAAGATGACTCCCAACCCGTACCTCCTTGCCGCCGACAACCCGACGGCCCTGCTGACCCTCCTCCGCGAGAACCCCGCCATCGCCTCCGGCCAGGATGAGCACGGCTACTCGCTCGTCCACGCCGCCGCAAGCTACAACCACCTCGAGCTCCTCCGCGCCCTGGTTCGCGAGTTCAACGTTGACGTCAACATCAGAGACGAGGACGAGGAGACACCGCTGTTCGTCGTCGAGACCATCGCCGCGGCGCAGTGTCTGGTCGAGGAGCTGGGCGCAGACATCAACGCCAAGGGTTCCGAGGGCATCACCGCCGCGCAGAAGATCGAGGGCGAGGGAGACTACCCCGAGGTCGCCGAGTACCTGAAGAGCGTCAAGTTGCACAGGACGGCCGACGTCGTGGCCAGGCACCAGGCCGAGTCCGGGGCCGCCGCCCCCTCCACAGGGACCGAGACCGAGACCGCCGCGCCACCCATCGACCTCCCGCCCGTCCCTGAAGGTCTCGCCGTCACGCTTGGCACCATGGACCAGGCCGAGGAGGTCCCCGAAGAGGTCGACCCCGAGTTCAGGCGCAGGATAGAACAGCTTGCGGAGAGGGAGGATTTCCACACCGCCGAGGGCCAGGCCGAACTGCGCAGGCTCGTCGAGGATGCCATTCTGGACCAGGGTCTTGGTGACGAGCGCAGCGTGCGTCAGAAGCAGGGCTAGATCTATTCTTTTCCTATGTACAAGTCTTTGCTTCAGTCTTTGCTCTTGATCTCCCAGAGGAGGTAATGGCCAGGCGACTCGGGCGGACGGAGGAAGCAAATCTCGTTGCTGTCGCCGGCCATGCCCTTGGAGAAGGAGGTTGCGCTCATTGAGAACCAGGCGCGTGAGGGTATAGCGGCGAATGCATCGACGAGGACGCTGCGCACCCAGTCGGAGGTGAAGAACCCTTGCCAGGTGATCTTGCAGACCTTTCCGTGAGGCATGGAGTCGGCGTCTCCTGGAGTTTGGTACCGGGAAAGGTACGGGTCGATGGTATCGCCTACCTCGATGCGGGGGCTTTGGAGACGGATTAGGGAGAGCCATTCATATGTCTCTGTCGCGAATTCTTCGAGGGCGAGCCTGTCGCCCTTCTCAAGGATGCCGTCAGGGAGGTTCAGAGGTGGCATTTGGACCTCGCAATCTGAGATGACCGATGGCTGGCATGTGTATCTGGTTGGGAAGAACTGGTCCAGGGGTTCAGGTGATGGTGCTGGAGAAGGTCAGAGCAAGTTTCTGTAGAAGCGTCGAGCAGACTGACTGGTAGTAGTCGCATCACAGAACAACCACGTCACAGGCGTGTTGAATACCGTTTTGCATGCATGAATGATTCTGTCGAAACCCTTTTTGCCGGGGAACATGGTGCTGTCCCGCAACTGGAAGCTCACGACTGAAAAGGTCAGATGTGTGGTTCTGCTGAGATTGACGCTGGCGACTCACTCCATCTTGGCTTCAGGCCCCTCTTCCCCTTAGAGCCGTGCTCCTTCCCAACCAAACCTGCTCGTTCGTAGGTCTCCTTGTCAAGATATATGGTTAGGAGACCGTCGCGCAGAGTAAAGACGTTGTCGACAGTGGTCTTGCCCTCGGATAGCATGAGAACGTTGCCTGCCAATGTTAATACCGTAAAGAGAGGTGACGGATTCGTACAATTCGACTCGACTGACTTCCTGGTCCCTTGATATACGTGTTGAAGAATGCGCCCTCCAAAACTTGGCCGAGGCTCATGATGACCCGGTGAAATGTCGGTGGAGCGAGCTCCTTGACCAGCTTCTGATGTACCAACTCATAGCACTCTTGAGGCAGTATGAGATCAACCTGGTAGCTGGTCAAGACTTCGTTTTGGTAGGCAGCAGAGATACAAGAAACAAGAATAAAAAGGACTTACCTTGTGGTTGAACCCCTGAGACAGAATAGGAGCCCATGGTTTTCCTTTACTCGGGAGCTGGTTGGGCTTAGGCTCAGGCGGGACATGCGCCATGCTGCCGTAGCTGACGAAGCATTTTGGCGACTGGTAGACGCTTGGTGTCGGAAATGAGAGCATTATTCCCCGAGCTCCCTAGTATTATATGATTTTTGAGTGGTTCTTGTGAAGATGATGCCCCTATCAAAGGCAGGAGAGAAGGTCCTCCCTCATAGAGGTAGACATTTGGAAAGCGAGAATTGCGTTGGCCAGCTAAATTCACGGCAGGTGTGAGCTGATTGGCCGACGGCCCACATCTACCCAATTCTGGAAATCGAAAGGAAGGGCCACTCCCAAGTTGAATCATCCACCGAAAAGTACCGTCCTCGCAACCCACAAACCCATAGAGTCAGCGATCCTAGACGTAAGAACGCGACGTTTTTTCTTCTTCAGTCTCAGCACAACGGCTGTTGAGGACTTTTTCGAAAGGAAGGATACAGTTGTTTTTGTTATATCTCTGTGAGGATATCTTGAAAAATGGTCATCAGTCACCCCCGACTAACAGGGACGCCAGATCAAAACGTAGCGCAAACGAGGGGCAGAGTTCACCCCACGTTAGACGCCTAGGAATTTTTTCTTCCTTGGTTTTCCTTCTTATGTGCCCCCGACTTGCGCCGCAACGACAACCGGCGACATGGAGTTCCTCGTGCGCTTCTCGCAGGCGCATGAGTCTTTTCGGCTCCCTGAGCTTCAGGCTCTTGCGGAGCTTGAGGGTGTCGAGATGAAAGTCGTCGAGTATAGCCATGAGGTAAGTCTGGGTTAGTTCATGAATATCTCGACTGAGCATCTTCCTTCACATCGTGAGTCTCACATTGGGATATCAACGTCATATATATATATATATATTTTTCCCTTACGTTCTCATTTCAATTTCGGTCTCTAACACCATGTTTTCTTCTGTGATATTTGAATATTCGCATTCTGCTTATGAGCCAGCCGGTTGAACACCAAACACCTCATTCTCATCTCACTTCTCAACCCACAACACCAGCCCCTATTCCCATCCCATCGACAAACCACTCAACTAACGGCCCTCCAGACCCCCTTCTGCATCATAACCCTCCCCTCCGCCACCTCCGCTTCAAAACTCGTCTCCCGCTCCCTCCTGACACAATCAATCCACCACCTCTGGGCCGCCGCCCCCTCCCATGCCGCCCTCCACGCCATCCTGAAGCCCTCCTTCCCCCCGGACTCCCCTCCCCAGCCAACGGCCTCCGCCTTCTGGTCCCCGGCCTACGAGAAGGCCTCTTTCCGCTTCGCCCTCGACACCTACCAAAACTCGCGCCCGCACGCCGACTTCGTCGCCCTCATCAACGCCTTCAAGTACCTGCCCCTCAAGGGCCCCATCAAGATGAAGAACCCGGACGTCGAGTTTACAATCTTCGAGGACTGGGACCTCCACGGCGCCGCCCCGAAACGCGTCTACCTCGCCCGCCACGTCGCCAACGGCGCCCGCCACCTCTCCCTCGCCTACGACCTCAAGAAGCGCTCCTACATCAGCACCACCTCCATGGACGCGGAGCTCGCCCTGGTGACGGCCAACATCGCCCACGCGAGCCCCGGCAAGCTCTTCTACGACCCCTTCGTCGGCACCGGCAGCTTCCCCGTCGCGTGCGCGCACTTTGGCGCCCTGGGCTTCGGCTCCGACATCGACGGTCGGAGCATCCGCGGCAGCGGCGAGAAGCGCTCCCTCAAGGGCAACTTTGCCCAGTACAACCTGCAGAGCCTCGTGGGCGGGTTCTGGACCGCGGACCTGACGAACACGCCCGTGAGGAGGACGCGGTGGCTGGACGGCATCGTGTGCGACCCGCCGTACGGCGTGCGGGAGGGCTTGAGGGTGCTGGGGTGCCGGGACCCGGAGAAGACGCCGTGGGTCGTCGAGGCCGGGCGGGAGAGGTGGAAGGAGACGGGCTTCATCGCGCCCAAGAAGCCGTACAGCTTCCTGGCGATGCTGGACGACATCCTCGAGTTCGCGGGGGACACGTTGGTGGACGGCGGCAGGTTGTCCTTCTGGATGCCGACGGCCAACGACGAGGAGCAGGAGATTCCCGTGCCGCAGCACCCCAGGCTCGAGATTGTGGCGATGTGCGTGCAGCCTTTCAACAAATGTGAGTTCTTTTTCCCTCCCGGGGTCTTGAGTGCAGGATGTGGTGACTTACGAGTGTTAGGGTCACGACGTCTGATAACGTACCGCCGCATCCCCGATGCCCAAGTAGACCAGGAGAAACTGGCGACGTACAAACGCACAACAGCCCATGAAGGAACGACAGCAGACGAACTGAACCCCTTTCGGAGGGGGTACTTCACCAAGTTTGAGAAAGAAGAAGCCTAATAGAAGAAATCATGTACAGCAAGTTGAAGCCCCCTCCCAACCCATCCCCTTCCCGTCTTTGATGATGCCTGGTGTCCGTGCCTGATAAGAATACTACCGGTGTTGCGCGCGTGTTGTGTCTTTCTCTCTCTCTGGGGTAGTCATAAATCCCTCCACCGCTTGCCTTGAATTACCCCAACTCATCATACCCAAGGCATGTCCTGAGGCAACGGCATTTGATATCGTTTGTCCAAACAAAAGCTGCATGCGTCCTTAAAAAAAAATTATAAAAAAACTCAACACAAGGCAAACTCCCGCGCCGGATGACTATTCTTTACCGTCGGGTTTTGCGCTCGTACCTCTTTCTCGCCTTCACCCCGAGTTCCTCTCCTTTCCGGTTTCTCCCCGGTTGATCGGACCTTTTATTTTATCTGAATTCCATGGCGCCAAAGCAGCCCCTGTCCTCCACGTGCTTGAGCTCGAGCTGCTGAAACCTGGCCACGCGTGTTAGCAGAAGAAAATTAGAAAAATTCTCGGGGTCTCGGGCTTTTGAGAAGGGTACCGTCGGCACATACTTTTCGCTCTTGGAGTGGAAGTAGATTCCGCTTACTTCACCCTTGACTTGGTTGAAGCAAATGTAATAGAAACCCTCGAAGCTAGCACCGGAGATTGTGCGGACGCGATGATCGGGAACGAGGAAATGCTCTTTCCAGCGCATGAAGATGTTTTCTCGCTGTGCGACATCGCGGATCACCACGGGGCCCTTGCGCGCTTGCTTCTGGAAAGGGCGGAAGGCGTTGAACTTGGCCCAGTGGTTCAAGTCGATTTTGTCGGTGGCGCCCCAGCTCTCGTGATTCGTGGTGAAGCCATACTTAGTGCCAATGATCTCGCCCTCGAAGTATGTCGTCAACGTGGGGTGGTCCTCGGTGAGCCCTGCACAAGGTTTAATAGCCGTTACACAACCGGACGAGGGAGGTAGTGGGAGGTTTGTACCTTGAATACGCAGGTAACCGCACAGGAATGACTCTCTCAAATCGACGTGCTTGATTTCGACTTGGACGTCATATACTTGCCGTTCGGATTGTTGTGTTCCATGGAACTTGCTCCCTGGTCGCAGGAACGATGATGGCGACGATGGAATAGTCTGTGATTCTTAGCCATTGGGACGCTTCAATCAAAATTGTTTTCAATGACCTACCCGCATGTTCGAGTAGTCCGAGCCCATAGACGGCGCCATGAGCTCCTCCTCCCATAACTCGTCGGAATCGACATCCATGCCTTTTCCGTCGTCGTGCGATGTTGTCGGCAACCGTCCTATATCATGCCGCCTATATCCATCGGTGCGGGAAGCTCGTAGCCTGCTACCGGCTGAGGCTCCCTCCTCATCTGATTCTGTGTGCTTGAAAGATCCCATATCTGCAGCAGGCGACGAGTGGGCGGTGTCGCCCGACTGCGGTCTCGGCGACATGGTGGTAGACCGGGACGAAATGGCGGAGGTAGGCTCGTCGTCGAGGATGACCACGGTGCTCATGCCCTCGACCGGGGAAATTGGGGCGCTGACGGGGACGGGGGATGCGTCTTCGTCCATGCCATCTTGACGATGGAAATCCATCTCTGCCGGGCCCTCGTTTGCATCGGTAGGCGGACGCCAACTGCGTTGTGGGGATCTTGAGCTGCTGTCTTCAGGACATGTCGAGAAACTGTGCGATCTAGGGGAGTGCGGGTCGGGAGGCGGATTGGATGAAGGGGTCGGCATTTTCGAGCGGAAAGGTGTCGTGTGCGCGATGTTCTCGTGAGGACGGGATGGAGCGCTGCAGCTGCAGCAGCGGCAGCGGTGGACGTCGATGTCGGGCGATGGGGGTCGGTCGCGTCGACGGGGAACGCTGCGGCTTGACCGCCAGCAGGGATCGAAGGGCTCCGCAATAATGACAACAGGGGGCAAGAGGATCGTGGAGGGAGCGGATGGAGTGCCGGTCGAGGATCGGCTGCGATTCACTGGCTTGTGTAATCGACGTCGTTGGTTGAAAAGCCGCTGGATGATTTGGTTTTTCCAGTCTCGAGAGGAAACTCGGTCGACGGGGGTGAGAGGAGGTGATTCAGGCCAGTTGTAGCGATCGGCAAGGTTGACCTCGAGTGGATGGAATCACGGGCTGCCAAGCAAGAGGCGGTCGGCAGTGGCTAAGGGCATTGGTCGGGGGAACTCCAACACCACCTGCCACTGGTGATAGTGATAGAGAGACTAGGCTAGGCAGAGTCGCGAGAGCACCTGTCGTCGTGGGAGGACGACGTTGTGAGTGCGGCGCAAGTGACAACCCGAGAGAGGAGAAGTGGAAGCTTGTCGCAAGTGTCGAAGCTTCCGGGCTGAAGGAACAGAGGAGTTGTAGCAGAAGCGGCGAGATGTATGACTGGTGTGACAGAGGCGAAGCCGGGCAACTCTTCAGAAGAGCAATTTGGATAGGAGGGAGGAAATGCCTGGGAGGGTTGCCCAGGAGCACTGACAGTGAGGTACGGCCTTGCAGGTACAGCGACAAGCAGCGGCAGTGGCTGAGAGTATTATGGGCTGTGACAGTGGAAAAAGGGGAGCGTCAATGGGAAGGGGAGCGCGGGAATGGGAGACGATGGGTCTTGCTGGGATGGGACGGGATGGAGGGAGGTGATTGGCGAGGGTCTGCTGGGGAGGTATGGGTGTAAAATGCTCTCTCAAAGTTGGGTACAAACAGAGAGAGAGTGTTTGTTGTAAGATGAGCTGGTTGGCTGCTTGGCTGGTCGATGGTGGTGTTGCACGGGGTTGTGGGTGAGTGTGCGATATTGGGGAGAATTGAGTGTAAGATGTTAGATAAGTTAAGTTAAGGTAAGGTAAGGTGAGGTAAGGTAAGGTATCTGAATGTAAGTTTTCGTCGCTGTTCTCAATTATCGTGAGAAAGATGATCAAGTCACGCGGGGCAGAAGTGAGATGATGGAATGAAATAAGGCAAGGAAGAAGGTAATGTACATGAACGGCAGAGGTACATGAGACTGCAGTGAAAAGCACAGAAAAAGAACAAAGTCACTAAACGGCTCAAGTAAAACTCAGGTAAGGTACAACAGACATGGAAGAAGCAGCTCACTACTGCTGCTGCTGCTGCTGCTGCAAGACCTCAGTCAATGTCAATGCATTGCAGCCGATGACGCTCCTCGTCCCCGCCTTCTCCTCTCTACTGCTATCTATCCCGTCTCTTTCTCTGTCTCTCTCTCTTCTTTAGTGCGTACTGCTACCGCCCGCTCATGCGCAACCGCTAGCATCGACGGCCACGTTGGAAGGGTCTCCCCGGCATGTGGCAAGTGGGCATTTCTCTGCGCTGTCAGGCCGCGCCCTGCGTCCATCGTCCATCGTTCGCTGTCCAGTTTCTTCTTCCCTCAAGCCCCCTCTGCTGTCATTCACACCAAGCCAACATCTGTTCTCTCTGTCACTGACTGTGAAGAGGGCTGCGCTAGGCTAAAGCCAGCCTCGAGACCTTGCCCTCAATTTCTCTAGCGGCGCTGTTAGTGAAGGGCTTGTGTCCTCAAGCAAGGGTTCTACCGGGCTGCAAGCGTCACGAACAGAGACAACAAACACCAGCATGACGGGACACCTCAGCGCCTCCAGCCCCCAAGTTCCAGCCACGCAGGCAGACGGTCGTCTGATGCAGCGCGTTGTGAATAAGTGTACGAGTACTCCCGAAGCTGCAAGAGGCACCCGAACACGACGGGAAGCAAAAGAGTCAAATCGAGTCGAGTCGAGTCACTGGTCTCAAGTCTCCTTCTCCTCTCATGCACCCCAACGACCTGTTACTGAATGACGCCGCTGCTGCTGCATTTAGGGTCGCAGGATCCCTTCGGGCTTGCGGGGGACTCGCAGTCTCCGTTTTGCAGTTGCTGGTGTTCCCGCTGCAAGCGAAGACTCTACTTCTTAGCAGTGACATTCCACTCTAGTCCAGTCACACCGGACCACTAAGACTCCCGTCGGGACGCACCGGAGGCGTCGGCTACATATGTATCTTAGACTCTCTTCAGGCGCTGTACTCTGTACGCTGGTTCGATCTCCCCAGTCTGCTGCAGAGGGCACAGACTGGTGCCAAACTCTGTGCTCTCGCAGGATTCACTGCTGCTTCTGCTGCTGTGTTGCTCTTATTGCGGCGATTCATCTCACTCACAGAGTCCAAGCACTTGTGAAGCATGGTGCAATTTGCTGAAGCATCTCACCTTGAATCTTGTCCTCTCACCTCGGAGGTCAGTCAGGGATAATAGCCTCACCTCAACTTTACCCGCGGCCGAGCATCACGTACAGTACTCGCCTTACATTAGAGGGATCAAGCCAGTGCTGAATATCAATCAAAGCGATTCTCCTGAAAGGAGCATAATGGCTGATTGAATCTTCTCAATCTAGCACTTCCTTGACTCTGTGTTGGATCCTGTAATTGATCTGCATTGCCATCTCCGTCTGAGCCGCTTCTCCCACCGAATTATTTTCTTCGCAGAATCTGAGGCAGAGGTCACTGGCACCAAACTGGACCGCTCACGCCCAATTCAACCCAAACCACCGTATCTTCAAAGGCCTTACTGTTCCTTGACGGCTACGGACGAGACTTACTCTCAATGCACCAAAATTGCTGATACTCCGTCCCGGTCGAACGCCAGGCACCTGCTCCCGTCACGCCTCAACCCAAGCCTTACACGTTCCCAAGTTCGCACTTGCGCCGTTGGTCTTGGGAGTCAGCCATGCGTTGTCCTTAGTTGCAACCCGTTGAGCCGACGCGCCCGGCTTATTATGCTTAGTCCAATCTGTTACAAGTCCGATTCGAGCTTCTCGATTGACAGCTCGAGCCGAAACCCAAGTGCGAAAACCAACTCGCCCCAACTTTCCCATCGAGTGAGGTAATCTTAGGTTAGCTCCCCAGTTGCCGCGCCATCTGACAGCGGCCCGCACGTCAGTGAACCATCTCAGACCCTTTCTCACACCCAGTCTAATCCGAAGACACGCCCGACACGCAAATTAGATGTGGCAAAGCGCGGGCATGTTATGCTTTAAAAACCGTATCTCATTATTCAGGGTTATGGCCAAGTTAGCCATGCATGTATGTATCTACCTCGTAATAAGGGGCGGCCTTTTTTGTTTGCCAAAAAATTCATCTCCTTTTGCCGTCTGTTCGCCCGCGCCGGTCGTGATATCCGAGCTGAAAGGGCCCAGGACCTCCTTCATGCATATTCTGCAGAATCATGCACTCTTCTAGAAGGATATCGGCTTTTTCCCGCTTCCCGCAGTCCGCAGGTCACGCGCGGGGTTTGTCATTGCATCTTCGTCTGGTTGAAGGCACCTCCCTCCCTGAACCGTTCGTCCCTTACCGGACCGATGGTCAACTTCTTCGGTGCCGGGTATTTCCACCGCCGCCGCCGTCGCCGCTGTCGAAGGTCGTATTTTTCGTTCGTCGTCGTTTAGATGGGCTTGATCTTGAAGTGCAGGGCGATCAAGCTGAAGACGAGTGCCTTCAGATCCTGTACTAGGTAGTAAAACACGCGCAATCCTTCCGGGTCTGCGGACTCCGTCACGTCGACCAATGAGCCAATCTTGGCAGTCTGTCCGAGACATGTCAGCGGGTGCCCCGAGAGCAAATGATCTGCTTCCACCCACCTCAAAAGAAATATGATCATTCCCCAGGCGGATCTCAAGCTCTTGACGTCCGTCCTTGTTCTTTTGCGGCCACTTCGAGTCGTCTTCCCTTCACAGCCTGTTAGTCGGTTTCTTCGTGGGATCGCGGGCGGTTACGAACTTCATGATTTCGCTCGTCTTGATGATGCGCTTGATCTCGTCGATGACCAAGGCGCTGACGCACACTAGACGCTCAAGTCAGCCGCAGCCCGCCTTAGTGTCCTAGGGAAGTTCGTACTCTCTTTGCGAATGAGACTGTCATTTCGGTAATTTGAGTTGTTCGCATATCTTGCGACTGCGCTGCGTCCATCGCCAACGACGCGGAAGTCGAACTCTGAAGCCGAGGTTAGCGACGGAGACTCGGATCAGCGACTGGCAGACGGGGTTCTTTACCCAGAAACTCGTGGCCGAAACGTCCGGAGTGACCGGAGCTGCTTCCGTTAGCTGTGCATATAGGGGCAGCGCAGGATACTTGACGCACTAGTATCGCATGTAGAACTGATCATTGGGGCCCGACATGATGGCGGAGTCGTCGACAAAGGTCAATGTTTTGTCGCGACTGATGTCTTCGGAGCTGCAAGGCTGGGGATCGGAATGCAAGAAAAGCGGGATGACCCCGTAGCCCTGGCGGGGCCAGGCATCTCGGGTGGATCGAGCTTCTGCCAATGAGATAGCTCCTTCATCAGAGGCTCTGTCCAGATACTTCCGGTCTTTAATCCGATCCGAGTACAGGGGTCCATCTTCTGTCACGTGGCTCGCTTAGTGACACCTGTTCGGCGGACGGCGCCAGGGACAGATATTCACGGAAGGCCAGATGTGAGAAGAGAGTCTGATATCGGATCGGCGACCCTTCAAACTCAATAGCTGGCGACGAATGCCTACGGATGTCTCGTGAGGAAGCGGACGTATTCAACGAAGGGCCTAATGTATGTTCCTTGTCCCCAATTGCTACCTGTCAAGTCCCAATTACATGTACCTGGAGCTCCTTGAGCTAACACGTATTCACCCCGTCCCCCAGACCGTCCAATCCCCAATCCCCACCGCCCAGCTTCGACACATCCCACTCGAACCCGACTCCTAATCCTAATCACCCCTTGAACACGTCGTCAACCTCACCGCGCCGGCACCGAGCCAGCAACACCATATCGCCGCCACGATGGCCTCCTTCCTGGAAAATGCGTACAGTTTGGTGCACCAAGACAATGCTGCCGACGTGCCCTCGCTGTCCGACCTGCGCACGCAGCTCGAGAAGGGCACCGACGAGAGCAAGGTCGAGACCATGAAGCGCATCCTCACCATCATGCTCAACGGCGACCCAATGCCCAATCTGCTCATGCACATCATCCGATTCGTCATGCCCTCGAAGCACAAGCCGCTCAAGAAGTTACTCTACTTTTACTACGAGATTTGCCCCAAGCACGATTCCAATGGCAAGCTCAAGCAGGAAATGATCTTGGTCTGGTTCGTGGCATCTACAACCTTGAACCGAAGCTACACCCCTGCTGACACTCTGGCTACAGCAACGGTATCAGGAACGACCTGCAGCACCCCAACGAGTACATCCGTGGAAACACCCTCCGCTTCCTCTGCAAGCTGAGGGAACCTGAACTCATCGAGCCTCTCCTGTCTTCCGCAAGGCAGTGCCTAGAGCACCGCCACGCATACGTGCGCAAGAACGCCGTCTTCGCCGTCTCCTCCATCTACACACACAATGCATCCCTCATCCCCGATGCCTCCGACCTCATTAGCACATTCCTCGAAGCCGAGAACGACCCGACATGCAAGCGCAATGCTTTTGCCGCACTGGCCGCCATCGACCACGAGAAGGCCCTGCTGTACCTCAGCACAGTATTCGAGGGTATCCCGAACGCAGAGGAGCTGTTGCAGCTCGTCGAGCTCGAGTTCATTCGCAAGGACGCTGTCCAGAACTCACAAAACAAGGTAGGGCCAACAGGGATTGTGTGCTTGGCGCATGGCTGACCTGCGTAGGCGCGCTATCTGCGTCTCATTTTCGACCTCCTAGAAGCCAGCACCTCGACCGTCGTGTACGAAGCCGCCTCTTCATTAACCGCCCTCACCAACAACCCCGTTGCCGTGAAGGCCGCTGCCGCCAAATTTATCGAGCTCAGCATTAAGGAGGCGGATAACAATGTCAAGCTCATCGTGCTCGACCGCGTTGATCAGCTGCGGAAAAAGAACGAGGGTATTTTGGACGATTTGGTAATGGAGATTCTGCGCGTCCTCTCCAGCCCTGATATCGATGTCCGTCGCAAGGCTCTGGGACTTGCCCTCGAGATGGTGTCAAGCAAGAACGTCGAGGAGGTCGTGCTCCTGCTCAAGAAGGAGCTGTCCAAAACCGTTGACCAGGAATACGAGAAGAACACCGAGTACCGCCAACTCCTTATCCACTCCATCCACCAGTGCGCCATCAAGTTCTCTGAGGTCGCCGCTAGTGTCGTCGATCTACTCATGGATTTCATCGCCGATTTCAATAACACCTCAGCAGTGGATGTCATCAACTTTGTCAAGGAGGTTGTCGAGAAGTTCCCCAAGCTGCGCAAGCCGATTGTCCAGAGGTTGGTTGCCACTTTGAGCGAGGTGCGCGCCGGCAAGGTGTACAGGGGAATTATGTGGATTATTGGAGAGTACTCTCTGGAGGAGCGCGACATTAGGGACGCGTGGAAGAGCATTCGTGCTAGCTTGGGTGAAATACCAATTCTCGCCTCGGAGCAAAGGCTGCTGGACGGCGATGGCGAGGAGGAGAATAAGGAGCAGGTAAACGGTCACTCCAAGCCTTCCCAACCAACAGGTTCCCGCAAGGTGCTCGCCGACGGAACCTACGCCACCGAGACTGCCCTCACCAGCCAGTCTTCTGTGGCCGCCAAGCTCGAGGCTGTTAAAGCTGCCCAGAAGCCTCCTCTGCGTCAGCTCATCCTCGATGGCGACTACTACCTCGCGACCGTCCTCTCTGCTACCTTGGTCAAGCTGGTTATGCGCCACGCTGAGATTTCTGCCGAGGCCGCGAGAACAAACGCTCTCCGTGGTGAGGCCATGCTCATCATGATCTCCATCATCCGTGTTGGACAGTCACAATTCGTGAAAGCCCCTATTGACGAGGACTCCGTCGACCGCATCATGTCCTGCGTGCGCTCGCTTGCTGAATTCAACCAGCACAAGGAGCTCGAGACCGTCTACCTCGATGACACTCGCAAGGCCTTCCGTGCCATGGTCCAGGCTGAAGAGAAGAAGCGCGCCGCGAAGGAGGCAGTCGAGAAGGCCAAGACTGCCGTCCAGGTCGACGATGTCGTTCAGATCCGCCAACTTTCCAAGAAGAATGCCACGCACGGCCTGGACGAGATCGAGGTCGACCTCGAGAGGGCGACTGGCGGCGAGGCTACTTCTGAGGACCTATCTTCTAAGCTCAGCCGTGTTGTCCAGCTTACTGGTTTCTCCGACCCTGTCTACGCCGAGGCATATGTCAAGGTCCACCAGTTCGATATTGTCCTAGACGTCCTCCTAGTCAACCAGACTATGGAGACTCTGCAAAACCTCTCCGTCGAGTTTGCTACCCTCGGCGACCTCAAGGTCGTCGAGAGGCCGACGACGCAAAACCTGGGTCCCCACGATTTCCACAAGGTCCAGTGCACCATTAAGGTCTCGTCCACGGATACCGGTGTCATCTTCGGTAACGTCGTCTACGATGGCGCCCACTCCACGGATACAAACGTCGTCATCCTCAACGACCTCCATGTCGACATCATGGACTACATCCAGCCCGCCACATGCACCGAGACACAGTTCCGCACCATGTGGACCGAGTTTGAGTGGGAGAACAAGGTTAACATAAACTCCAAGGCCAAGTCGCTGCGTGACTTCCTGGAGCAGCTCATGGCCGCCACCAACATGAACTGCCTGACCCCTGAAGCTAGCATGAAGGGCGACTGCCAATTCCTGAGCGCCAACTTGTACGCTCGCAGTGTGTTTGGTATGTTTCCCCCCCCCCCGGTCCTATCAACTTTGACCCTTCTTACTAATGTGACAACAGGCGAGGATGCCCTGGCCAACTTGAGCATCGAAAAGGAGGGCGAGGAAGGACCCATCACTGGTTTCGTCAGAATAAGAAGCAGATCACAAGGCTTGGCGCTGAGCCTGGGATCCCTCAAGGGTCTTAACAAAATCGGCTCGGCAGCATAAAGGCTGCGTGCGAACTCGTGTCGGGAGAGTTGATGTGTTTGCTATGTATCGAACGACTGCACCCCGATATCATGTTGGAGCCTCATACCCCCTTTCCGGATGGCCGCTCGTCAGCTCAATTGGGGGGAGGAAGAGGGAGGGCGTAATGGAGGTAAGGGGGTGTAAATGATCTGAGATCTTTCAAAAAAAAAAACGAGAGAGAAAGACACGACCCGCGGGAGAGAGGGTGGGAAACTGCCTGGCTGACTGGCGTGCGTGCGTGCGTGGCTGCTGTTAGCATTGAAATGGAAATGAAACATTGGGGGTGGGTGTTATTTGTTGGAGTCCTCGTCTGTTGTTCCCTCCGCCCCTTCGGCTCCTTCAGAAGAACGATCCCACCTCTCTTCTTTGCGGTAAGAAGGTAAGAAAAAAGTGCAGCCCGGTCAGGCGTCATGAGTAGGTAGAAATGAGATGTTCTTCATGTTCTAAGCGGATGGTATGTGCTACCTGTGACCTATTACTGCCGAAACCGTTGCAACGAGACCATATGTGCGACTCAAACTTCCAGACACCATTATTCACCTCATTCGTGTTCACTCACGTACATGTTGGTGCTATTATCCAAGTCATTCCAAGTGGTAAACCATCAGGTTGGAGGTGGCTATGTAGCATTGAGGACTATTACACTACAACTATGAGTATCCTTATTGAGCAAACGCTTCGAGACCAGAAGACTTGACACACGCAGTGCCGATTAAGAGACTGCTGTACACGGGTCTTTCCCCGCATAATGACTGAAAACGGCTTTTTTCGCTGGTGAAAAAACAAATGCCTGGACGCCGTTGAGAGTTGAATCGCGACAAAGGGGTATATCCAGACTAAAACAAGACGTAAAAACCGGAGGCGAATACGCAAAATGAAGACTCGTCTCCATTTGCTGGCAACTGCGGTGGTTCTGGACAATCAGGCCCAGTCGAGATCAAGGCACCACAAGATCGGCTTATTACTCGGCCCACCACCGGTACTAACTTTCTGGGACCAGCTCTTTTACGTTTATAACAAAGGCGTTGACGGCCTTGCCATCCGTCCAACCCTGTTCAGTAAGGGGCTGATCCAGGCTCAGGCGCTTGCCCATAAAGAAGATGTTAATCACTTTATAAGGCGGCAGCTAGATGGCTTGTTAGTGTCGTTAGGAACCGGTTTTGTAGACGGCTGGCTTACCCCTGATGAATAGTGAATCATAGAAATGATGTTTCGAATACTGTCAGATTCTGAGAAGCTGACAGTTACAACCCGGTCCTCGTCGCTCAAGCGAGCGCGGAGGGAAAGCCTCTTTCGCGAATCATCGACTGCCTTGCCCTTTTCCTCTCGTCGCTTCACATTCTCGTCCTCGTCAAGCTCTTCTGTCGTCTCTTCCCCGCCTGCCAAATCGTCTTTCAGATCCTGTTTTGAGAGACCATCCTCCACGCCGCCGATGGAGGCATCGTCCTCGCCCATGTTTGCAGGATCAGCGGCCACCCAGTCGTTCAGCTGGTAGTACTGGCCGGACGAGTCGTAGGCGCCCTGGGCCAGATCACCAGTTGGCAGCGTAATCTCTGCCGCATCGAGGATTGCCTGGGCAGTAGCGAGGCCTTCGTCGGCGGCGCCCTGACTAACGGGGGCCCAGAGGGCTTGTAATGCGCCATGCAGAGACTGCCAAATCTCAGGATGCCCGGTGACGCGGGTGTCGAAGAAAATGGTGCGTTCACGGTCCAGAGTGGCGCGAGTCCAGACGCGATCCTTTGAGGTCCAGACATGTCGGCGGAGAGCCTTGTTGATGCGCTTGTCGGGGGCCATATTGCTCCGGTGTCGGCGACCGCGGCCAGAGGTGTGTGTTGTTGCGGCGGGGGAGTCGTCACGGTCGTGGGCAGTGCCGGGCCTTGAGGAATTGATTGCACGGGCTGAGCCGGTGTTGGTCGGGCCTGGGTAGGGTGAGTGCCCGCCCTGGAATCGAGAAGTGCAGCAGCCCTACAAAGGATCGGTCAGTCTGGTGTCAATGATGTCGCGACGTCTGTAATGGCGCATCGGAGCCTGATCCGGGTCAGGGCTTGAGCTGGAAGGGCACGTTACCATAGCTTCGACGAGGGGAGATATCAGTAGGGTTGATGTTTAGAAGAGGCTTCGGTCCATAGCCTGCGATGCGCTTATCTTGGTGTTTCGCAACCCGTATCAGGATGTACTATTTGGCTTAATCGTCTGGGTTGGAGTAAAAAGATGGCGAGAGAAGACGAGAAACGGAAACGACAAAATGAGATCGGGCGACCTTGTTGGAGGTGTCGTAGTGTGCCTTAGGTCAAGAGGCCCCGGACGACAAGCTCCTGCTGGTTGGTCGACGGAGCCGGGCCTGGCTGCGGGTGTGTTGGCGCTGGGGAAAGAGGGACGAGTAGATATGCGCGAAATGATGGAGGGAGCGAATAGACGACAGCGAAAGCTGTGGTAAGAGACAGCCTCGATCTGCAGCCAAGACGGTGAGGAGAGGAGGTGAGGTGAGGTGAGATGATGGTGAAGAAAAGGTAAGGGGAGAAGACGTGTCGACCGCAAGGGTGCCAATGAGAAGAGAAGGTGACGAAGGCAGGTGGGATGGTGACGAAGGAATGACTTCCGCCCTCAGGTTACTCTCTCCCGCCTTCGGTGCGACGCGGGAAGGAATCCGGCAACGGCAATGGCAACGGCCACCGGCAGCTTGACGGGGAAGAAAGGCTTCAGTGGGTGCAGTTCCCCGGAACAGGATCCATGGATGGGCTGGGCCAGCAGGGATACATGAGCTAGTGTTACCTAAACTTGCATGTTATAAGTGCCTTTGCGCTTCGTATTTTGGCGGTCATTTTTATTTTGTTCCAATTATTGCTTGCAGATTCCTCAGTGGCTGGCTCCTCCGGCTGTCTGTTTCCGGCCGCACGTGGTGTTTTCTCGCTTCTTGGAGAAGACAATTGACTCGAGACAATGCACAATGGAACAGCCTAGAAAGAGCCTGATCGCTTCGTCTTTCGTCTTTCAAGCTTTCGGCATCGTCTTGTTTCCTTGTCACCAAATTCAGTGTACTGCGTAGCTCTTGGTCACGAGCGTCTTGGCGAGGATCCGTCACACCTCTTTTAGTTCCAGGGTCCCCTAGCTTCACCCATCCTAATCCACTCGCTTTATGCGGGCGAGCCCCTCCGATGGTGATTCACCGGTGATGGTCTGACATGCTGTGAGAACTCCGTAAGGTTGCTGAGCCAGTCGGCTACAAGACGGCTGGCTTAAATGTACTTTACTCAGTGTGATCCCAACAAGTCGGTAAAATAAACCTATCTTACTTGAAGACGGCAACGATTGTGTCTTACGCATCCACCTGCTAACTCAACTGCCAAAATCGCCCGCTTCAAGAATGGAGGCTGTCTCGCAATATACTTCAGTACCTTACCCCTTCCACCCAATTGAGATGAGACATGGCCCTGATTTCCATGACTCTGAGCATCCTATACCGGATCTCGTCGTTACCAACGAATTCCAGATCTCTATGATTTCAGGGACCCTTGCACTGATGTTCCGGCGAGAGCTAATAATTGCTGTTTCATGCGCATGTAAATCGCCAAGCTTGCCAACGTCGTCATCCCCCATCAGTAACCAGGTCATCCTCTCATTCTATCCGATTTTCAGATGAACGCGCCGAAGCACAAAACCCATGGTGGCTCCATCCAGCAAACGGTGTCTCCATCAAGCCGTTTTGACCGTGGGGTCAGCATCGACAACCCTTGTCTGTTTTATGGGGCCCATTGTTTCCTACCAACCCAGTGACACCCGCGAATCGGTCGATCACCAAAAATGACGTCGAACTGGTCTTGTGAGACAACCCGGTCTTCCCCAGGCTTCCAACGCTCTAGGGCCAAGAGGCGCGAAACTGATGCAACCGTCACACATTTACCAGGCTGGGATATTTCGAGAGTCGACCCATTGGCTCATCCCGTTTCCAACAATTACCACAAGAATCCACGGCAGTTTTTACTGCCACACAGACAAGGAACCATATGGCCCTGTTTACTCTTGTCCTTTGCGTCGTTATCCTCGTCGGAAACTCCATCGACGTAGTCGAAAGTAAGTTCTTCGCCGGCAGTGATATCTCTCAGAGCAAACATGGCGATGTCGTGAATGTGCTTGTCGGCATGGTCGCCGACTCGAGCGAAGATGCGCAGGTTTGGGTCACAAGAATGATTGATGAATCTTGTCGGTCCCGACATAAACTCCCCATCGATTTCAAGAGGAGGGCCTCGAAGTCGGGGGTCCGGAGAGTCGGGATCAGTGAATTTGTCAAGCGCGAAGAGGTAGACATCTTTCCGCTGTGCTATTTCGGAATGATTGCGTCGGCGTTGCGCCTCTTCGGGTGTGAGGATCTCGCCAATGTACCTGTCCACGAATTGCCCCTTTTTGATATCGACACCGGGTCGCACACCTAGCACGCACGTGTTAGCGTCTCTTGATATAACTGTGTGGGACTACCGACGCACCCCAGCCAGTTTTCGCGGTGCGGAAAATCTGCAACGGCACTTTGCGACCACGCTCGACGACGCGATTGGGGCAGTCCTGACTGCAGGCGCAGCCGTTGTGGCATTCGTAGATGGGTCGCTTCGAGTTCAGGTGTTTGGACCTGAGCAGACCAGCCTTTGACCCGCTCGTATGGTACATGTACGTCTTTTTTCGACTCTTGCCATCGTCATCCGAGTCGTCGTCTTGTTCCTGGAGACAAAGGCACCCGCGATATTGACACTCCTCGTCGCTGCGGCATTCGCAACCGGTTCGGAAACTATCCTCCGCGGCCTGGACACCACTACCCAGCTTGGAGTCTTGAAGGAAACGAAACGTCGATGGGATGGTGTCGTTGTCGACTGTGTTTATGATCGTGATCGGGTATTGTTTGTTGTTGGGAAACCCTCGAATCTGACACCAGTGGCAGTCGGACTTCTCTTTCTGAAGGGCCTGCGACGAGGAGAAGTCAGCGATGTCTTCTGTTTTAGAGATTGTCAGGTGGGCGTACCCGGGCAGATACTTTCGTACCGGTGGGCTCTGACGCCCCATGGTAGAAGAAGTGACGTTCAGTTGCCGCCTCCATCAGGATTTCCTTGAGTCAACTTCGGAGTGAGGACAAGGCATGCTATCGCGAGAGAGTGCCGTTGTGGGTGCTGCGTCCCGTTGTATGTAGGATGGCGGGGCAATGCGACGAGGAACCAATTGACTAACCACTTTACGCGACGCGTCGGTCATGGTGCGCCGGGGATAGCTGACTAAGCAGTCCTCATCATGCTCCACTACCTAATTGAGAAAAGGTACCTAGGGACGACCCTCAGTCACTTTCCATTCTTCACCGAACAAGGACATCAGATCGAATCATTGCCTTTGATAACCCTCATGAGCAAGCTTGATTTGGCCTCGATCGCTCCACAGCAGTGGTACACGGAAATTCCATTCTAAAACCCAGGCTCGATATTCCCCACGATGCTACTATCTTCTACATCATTCGCCTGTTCTTACACTCAGGCTTAAACATCGAATCAAGCTCGCCCCATTTGATGCTGCTAAATGTCACCACGGAAGCCGCCTCGACCTTGACGACGTTCGCCGGGAGGCCTTCCGTCTCATGACACGGTCCAGCCTCCGGTGCGCCGTCAAGCCAGCGCATCGCACCGCCCTCCTCCCACCAGATACTGAAAGCCAGCACCATGCCGCGGTCAAACGAGTCGTCCATCTCCTGGTGCCCACCGAGATCGATGAACCTCCTCGACCCGGTCGCCGCGCAGAACTCGTCGTTGAGGTAGTTTCCCTTCGGCAGATCGGGGTTGTCGACGGTCTCGCTGCGGATGACGCGGCCGTCCTGGACGTACAGTCGATGGATCTCGGTGAGCTCGCCGGCCTCGTTGGCTGGGAACTGCGTAACTACGGTGAGGGGTTTGGTGGTATCGACCGAGAAGTTGGAGCGACGGCCGTATTCCTGTAGGTTGTTATTGCGATACGGATTCCAGGCGCAGCCGTTCTTGTCACAGACGCCCTCGAAAGCGCAGTCCTCCCCTTCGCAGAGGTAGACGCCCGTCTGGTTGCACGGGTGAGGTGCGATGTGGTTGGCGCGGAAGTTCGCTTCCCAGTTGTCCTGGCCTTAGGTGAGTCACTGCGAAATCCCGGCGGGGGGAAAGGTTCGGCTCACCATTTCGTTGCAACAAGAACCATAGCCCTCGATATTGGCCTCGCCATTGATAAACGGTGTCGTACGGCATTGCGCGTCGCAGTACCCAGTGCCGTGAGTAGCACCACCTTCGTTCAGACTTGACCTGCCACCATCGGCGTACATCTCGACAGGTATATAGCGCTGTTCATACCACAGGGGAGGCGCGTGGTATCAAAATCAAAGGTGAACTCCATACCCGTCAGATGCATCATTTCATACTTCTCCTTGGACGGCTCGAGGAGGTACACGCGAGGAGAGACCAAGTTGCCGTCACGGAGCTGGTATATGGTCATAGCCCCGCCATCCGTCGTGACGCCGATACGGGAATAGTCATGCAGACCCTCCTGGAGACAGTTCTCCCGCGCAGGCCTCCTTAGTTAGGCATGCCGTCTCGTTAGGCGCGTTGCCCCAAGAGCCGCAGCCTGCGCCGTTGGCCTCTTGGTACACGTTGTGAGCGAGTGAGTCGAGGGCAAACGAAGTTGTTCACCTCGGTGCAGCCACCGGCCTTGGTGCAGCGCCATGTTGTCAAGGGCGGGTGGTTCTCCTCAGGTCCGATCTGGCGTCGGGCGGACGCCAGGCCGAGCAGAAGGGTAACAAGACCAAGGCTGGAGAGGACGGGAGCCGTTTTTTTCCCAGACGATGTCTCTCAATGGCAGAAGGACCAGGTGCGTTTGAAGAAGCGAATGTCTTTGCACCTGACGAGCGCAGGAGTAAGGATCATGACTTGGCGATGGCGCGACAGGGCCGCTTGTTCATATATCTTGACGGGTCGACGTCTTCCTCCACGCATGGGCGTGTCAACATCTCCTCTTGCTTCTTTCTGCATGAAAATCCCGTCGCGGGCGTCCTAGCTCTACGAGCTATCTCAACAAGTTCATTATTCCAATCCATTTCGGATCGATGGAAGTACCACCTCCGAAGTATCTGCCGGTGCTCCTAGCGATTTACCGTAATCGGCAGCAAGGAATCTAGCTGATTCAGGGTCAAGAGGAGACTCTGAAGGGAGTTGGCTCACTTCCGATCGCGAACCATTCATGGCTTCTCGGTTCAACGGGCCAGGAACCGCGCCGAGGAAAGTCTTGGCGCTTCATCCATTGCGACGCTGTTCACCTCCATTGACCTAGCGCAGACAAACCTGCATATCAAGTAGCGAAACTATCCAGTGAGCTCGCTTGAGGGTCTGCCTCCTCTCAAATGGCTGTCGCATTTAGCAGAAGCGACCCGTCAGAGCCATACAGACCATCTGTGGCACCGCATTGGAGGGCTATAGTCGGCACGAACACTCAATGAGGCAGCTTTATTATATCCTAAATACCTAAAAACTTCTTGTGATACTGCTTCCAATTCTTCTCCAGCTGCCCTCTCACAAGGCTGGACCATATTTTCGAGCACTTGACCTCGGCGACCTCCTCAAGCTCCAAGCCGCCATCCGCAGCATTTTTGACCGTCCACCGCGTCTCGATCACCACGCTCAGGGGACAGTCGGTGTGCACAAAGCACCCATTTTTAGTAAAAGTGAACTGGAAATGGCTGTCGGATTCCTGCTCCCACACCTTGGACAACACGGGGGTCGGCACGGTGTCGGTCACGCTGTAGCAGACAGTCGGCGCCAGCGGGGTGACGTCCTCGGGCAGCGGGGACAGGACCTTGGGCGTCGTGCCGATGAATGATTTCATGTTCGGATCGCATTTGATGTGATGCTCTGGGTCGTGCAGGAGACTCAGGACGTGCTCGCGAGACATGTGCGACGGGACCGGAGTCGTATGCGTCAGGGTAAAAGACGTCTCAAACATGTCGTCGAGCTTGCGGAATAAACCAAGTACGGATGATGATTATGTTGTGTAAGAAAGATTGGAGGCCTGTCCGCAGTGTTGAGCTTTAAGATGGTTCGGAGGCGTGGAAGAAGACCGCCACCGTTCGCTATCGTTCCCTTGCGGTTACCTTACTCATGCGATTGGCTGGAGAGGAATCCTTCGGTTCCGTTCGATGCGTGTATCAGGGAAGTCCCTAGCGCAAACCTTCACGAGCACAGTCTATGCACTCGACTACAAGACCTATCCGATGATCCGTGCCGAGGTCGTGTTTTATCCCACCGGTGTGAAATCCACACATACCTTTCAAAACCATAAAAGAACCTTATTCTCTTAAGAAGCTATTTTTATGCATGATTGGTCTCGCAAAAACCTCGAGGACAGGAAATGGTAATCGTATCGCCCGGTGATTGTCAGTCCAGAAGAGTAGTACATGGACGTGTTGATAACTGTCCGACGTTCTCCGTGAGCCCGCCAATCAGCTCAACTAAGACCATATGGAGCTCTTTTGCTGTTACAGGATTTCTCAGTCCCACAGGAAGCCGCCATTTCTTCTCCAAAGTCCGGCCGGGTCGTATCTCCTCTGGACCTGTCCCAAGAATCGCTGGTTCTCTTCGCCGTAGCTAGCCTGCAACGGTTGATCCAGGAGCGCGTAATTCATGTATCGTGGATTCGTCCGGTAATGTAGTGCCTCTCCGTCTGCCAAGGCACTTTCCACAGCGTTGGAGCTGAGCACCCCGGGCGAGAAGGACGTGGCCAAACCGTCGCCTTCCTTGCTCATGCTCTCGACGAATCCGAAAATCTTGGCGTCGTTGGACTTGTCCAGCCAGGCAACGGTGTAATCAATCCAAGCAGCGTCGCCAGCATCGGGGTTAAGACCTATCACGTTCTTGACACCCGTGACCTTCTCGCCGGCTCTCACCACAGGCGCGGGCAGCGGCACCAGCGCGAGTGAGAAGAGAAGGGTCTGATCGCCTGCCGCCGTGGCGTTGGCTTTGTCGCGGAAGTTTTGCCAGTGTCGGAGGTACAGATTCTCGCCGTGCGGCGTCGCGAGGTTAGGAAAGGTGTGGCCGCCAATGAGCCAACGTCTCGTGGGCAGATTCCCGTTGTTGTTCGTCGCAATGAGGGCCGAGTAGCTTTGCGTGGCGGTAGTGTCCGCCATCGGCTTCGCTGCGTAAAAGGCGGCAAAGGGGTTGGCGTCGCCCGTCGGCGGCGAGGACGCGTTGTAGAACACATAGACGTTGAGGAACGACAGCATCGGGTTCGCGCCCCCGCCCATGCTGAGGTAGATATGCGCCAGGGGGTCGTACTTGGCGGAGAAGGCCTGCGTGGCGGCGAAGACCTCGCTGGCCTTGTCCACGGAGAAGGACAGCATCCCGCCCCAGATCGACGTCGTCTGCGGATACGTCTTGAGCCTGAAGCGCGTCACGATGCCGAACTGGTTGCCGCCGCCCTTGAGGGCTCGGAAGAGGTCGGGCTCCGACGTCGGGTTCGCGTGAGCGACGGAGCCGTCGGCGAGGACGACCTCGTAGTCCAACACGTTGTCGCAGGCCAGGCCGTGGACGCCGCTGAAGTAGCTCAGGCCACCGCCGACGAGGAGACCGCCGACGCCGATAGATGAGTACCGTCCCCCGGTGACGGTCACGCCGTCCCGCTCGAGGGACTTGTACACGTCGAGCCAACGAGCACCGGATCCGACGACGGCGTAGCCCTGGTCCGCAACGTGTTCGACTTCGTTGATCAAGTCCATGGAGACGAGAACTCCTCCGTTCGTGCTCGACCAGCCTGGCCAGGAGCCGTGGCCGCCGCTCTTGATAGCGAACCGGACTTTCTCGCCGCATGATGAGAGGACTTTAACGATGGAAGCGACCTGCTCGGTGTTCTTCGGCCGTGTGATGCAGGCCGGCATCAGTTCTGCTGCGGTATCGCTCCAGTACGCCTGCTGGACCGTCTGGTACGCAGTCGTGTTCGGAGTTGCGAGGACCTCGGGAGGCAACGTCGCAGCAAGCAGCGAACATGCTTCAGCTGATGTTGAGCAAGAGCAACCTTCAACCAACCCAGGTTCTAGAACCAGCAACCCGGTCGTTAGTATCCAACCCAGCCGTTGTCGAGCATTGATCCACATGGTTGCTTCGGGCTGCTGTGAGATGCAGCAAGATGTCGGGGTGGGATGCTACGAAGGATTTCTCTCAACGGCTCGCATGGTGGTTAAGTAGTGTTTCACCGCATGTATTATAGGAACAACAGCAATACTTTCTCATGTCTCCGGCTTCCTCGGCCAAACTGAGTTTGCTGTGATTCCGGAGTATCCTACCGAGACAGGCTAAATTGCTGTGTCGCACGTAGGTATAATTGCAGTATCCTGCCTACCGCGGTATGTGGGTCTCCAGCCAAGGTAAATAGAGCCTTCTATTAAGGTTATCAAATACAAGGCCTGCGTAATCACCGCCATGTGGCTGAACATGGCTGGGTGGTAAAAGGCACAAGAACAAGGCCTACGTAGGGAGCGTAAGGATCGCGCGCGCGCGATGCGCGATGCCTTAAGCATGCAGTGCTAAAACTAATGGATCTGTTGGTCTATTGGCTCAATTGGCATGCCGCCCAGTTGTTGTTACAGGGAGTGCCTTAGCTATGTTAGGCTAATGCTGAATCGGCGCCGACGCAGCCCAGGTCCGCTGCGCGCGCGGTTTATTTAGGGATATACTTTATATTCTCTTAAAGATTAATAAGTATATAATATTACTTTTATTAGTATTAATAAATTATTGAGAACTTAATATTAAGTATTTAAAATAAAAGAGTTTAAATAAGTAAATTTATATTAATAAAGTAATTTATTAATAAAAGTTATATATTATTAATATATAAATAAAATTCTAAATAAACTATCTTTTCTTTATTTAATTTAAAATATTTAATTTCTTTATATTTACTTATAATTTATTAATTTAAAAAACTTTCAATATTATAATTTTTATCAAGTTATTTATTATTTTATTATTTAACTTACTTAAATAAATAAATAATCTAATAATTAATAGAAAATAATTAATATTAATATTCTAAATAAAAGTAAATATTTATTAAATTAAGTTTAATTATAAGTTAATATTAAAATTATATTATAGGTATTTAGGGTTTAGTTATAGAGTTTCCTAGTAATAATTATAAGTGCTATCATAGAGTATATATAATATCTTAATCCTGCGTTCTCCCGGACAATGGCCGGTTGGCCCAATGGCAAGGCGTCTGACTACGACCCATAGTGGCATCAGGAGATTCTGGGTTCGACCCCCAGGCTGGTCAATTTGAGTTTTTGGTAGTTGCTGCGATGCTGCCGGCTCTTCAAGATTTATTCAAATCGATCACAACGGCGCATCGCCGTTTTGCTTTTTGTGGGTCAGAGCACAGAGCATGGTTCGTTGGTTGTTTTCTGGGCGAAAAAAAGGCTTGCGTTCACCGCCCCGTAAGGATGTAACGGCGGGAGTCAAGTAACGAGGCGCAAGAGAGCGATGAATCAGCTTCCGAGCGTTCGGGACGTGTGGCTGTCTCGAAAATGAGCATATTTTAACGTGATAAGGGTCTGGGGAATTGACGGTTCAGAGCCAAGGGATGCTCGTATGCCATCGGCACACGCTCCATCGGCTCTCCGTCGGCGACCGTGACGGCCGGCATTATCGTGGGCCCCTGGTCGGCAGTCTCGGCTTGTGGGAGACGCCAACTTCTCCAGGGCTTGACGTTCCGGGATTGTGACATTGGCTTCACCTCCTGGCATTTCCGATTCGGCAAGCTCGGTGGACAGCGATTGGAGAGATTCAGGGCAGAGAGAGAGGTGCAAGGCAGACAGAACACCACCATCGATCAGCCCACGAGGAAATTCCCGCTCGTCGTCGCCGGTACGTTGTTTTTTGGTATGAATAAGAGGCACCACGCCATCTGTATAACAGCGCATAAAGTTAAATCAAACTCTAACAACCGGCAAGTGGAACCGCTCTGTGCTTTAGTATCTACTCATGACAGAGTCCAATCTCCCTTCTGTGCCTGACTCGTATCGCGACCAGGGTTCTGGTTTCAACCGGCAGTCGGGGATCGTTCAGCATCACAGCCCCCACTGGATGAGAAGTTCCCCTTGGCTAAAAGCCACAGAGGACTGCGATCACGACAGACGTCAACAGAGCACAGACAAGCCAGGATGGGAGCTCCCTCCTGGCCCTGGGTCAAAAGTGCAGTAATCCCGCACTGGCCGATTCTCGTCAGGTCTTCACCGTTCTGGGCTGAGCAGAACTGGAGGTTCAGGGGTCTTTCATCAACGTACAGTTCATACGAATACACACGCGCGCAAGTGAACCGTGCCATAGTTCTGTAGTCCCCGTGCCCCCGTCCTCCACATCGCCTGCCTAAAACTATTTCGCTCGTCCCATATCGTCAGCCGCCTCTTTGAAACTGTCATCCCGCCTGTCAACGTGTTCGAATAAGGTTCAGGAAGTCCAATGTTGAGAAGAAGCTCGATCGAGGCGCTATTGTGGTTGTCCCGTTAGAAGGAAAGAAAGAAAGAAAAAAACAACACGACGGGTTCTCGACGCGACGAGCGTCCAACGGAGCAACCGAAAATGTCCTCGAGACATCGACACCGGATCCTTCCGCCATCGTCACTCCTTATTTCGTATCTCGCGTCAGCATCTTCCGCTACCTTCACCAACAACTTTTACGCGTATCCGGCATCAGCGCGGCCATGTCTCGACAAGGCGGCGACCGCGTCCGGTTGCACGGGTGACACGGTGGCAGAGATGAACCAATGCCTGTGTGGGAATGGAGGAAATTTCGTGCTCTCCGCCGCTTCATGCGTGTCGACGACGGACCACGACGAGCTGGACGACGTCTACGAGATGCTCTTGACGTCTTGCACGGACTCGAAAACGCCACTGGGCATATCGCAGGCCGACTTCCTCAACGCCGGCGACTCGACAACCTCGACCTCATCATCATCATCATCATCATCATCGAGCACGGCCTTCACCACTGCCACAACATCGAGCATCTCATCAGCGACGTCGCATATCCCCTTGACGACATACAAGAGCGTGGCGAACGGAGTGACGGTAACGGTGACGAGGGGAATTGAGTCGGCGCCGACCGGAACGAATGCTGGTAAGGGGAGCAGCAGCAGCGATTCCGATGATTCGGATTCGGACTCGGACTCGGGCGACGGGCCGAGTCACACTGCTTTGGCCGCCGGTCTGGTGGGGGGAGGAATCGCCGTCGTTTTGGGCATTCTTGCATTTCTCTGCTATAGAAGAAGGAAACAGCGTCAGCAGCGAGAGAAAGAGGCCGGCCCGGGCGGGAAGTTCGCGGCATTGTCCAGCGCGACCAGCCTCACGACCATGACCTCGCCGCCTCAAGGCGCGGCTGCCACGGCCGGAGCAGCGGCAACGACTCAGTATCACAACGTCAATGATCCAAGACCCGACACCGCCGGCGGCTCGATGCCCATGGCCGCAACCCCTGGCTGGAACCAACAACACCAACCATCGCAACAACATCAGCAACACCAACAAGGGAACCTCAGCCCACAAAATTGGCAGCAGCAAAACAGCCAACTTTCAGGATCGTGGCCGTCGCCGGTATCGAATGGGGCCACTGGTTCTTGGGGACGTGGAGTCTCGCCCGTCTCGCAGTACCCTCCAGGATCGTCTCATGGATCGCCGTCGATGCAGAATGGCACATGGAACGGTCAGTCTGCAACAGCGCATGGCCTTGCATGGAATGGCCAAGCTCCGGCGCACAACGGGACATGGAACTCCCAACCCTCACCGCCAAATGAAACGTGGAACGCGCAAGCCGTTCCGGTCCCAGCACCGGTCCCAGCTCCGGCTGGTGCCGCCACCTTTCCTGTCTTCGAACTCCCCGGAGACCATATTCAGGCTGTCGAAGCGGACTCTACGCCGATTGGGGTCGCTCAGCCAGCACCAGCACAACAACAACACCAGCAACCACAATACCATTACTACCAACCGCCTATAAGACCGTCGTCGTCGATACAATCAACACCCCAGATGCACGTAGCTCATCCGGTCCAACCGGCGCCTGCACACCACAGCATGCCGAGGCAGGTCGACGATGCACTACAAATATCAAGGGTAGAACTACCTCCACCAAGATATGAAGGGCCCAGACCACCGGGATGGGTCGGCGAGGACAAGAAGTTCGGATGAGAGGGACATGTCTCCCGGCGAGATAGCTTTTCAGCATGATGACTGTTTTTTTACAAAAAAAATCCTTGTAATACTAGACTTCCGGGCACCGCTGCCACCATGAGGCCCAAGGCAAAATTTACAATTCTGATCATTGAGCAAAGCGGAGCCGATGCAAGTCGTAGCCAAGTGATGTCACGCCTCACTTTTCTTGTTCCTGTTACAGATGATGGGTTATGTCCGGGCAATGCTTAGCGGCCTTTTGCGAACGACGTTCCGCTCCGTTGAGGCGTGACGGTCGTTCCTACAAGCTCCATGCTATGCTTGCCCCGAAGTCGGCTATCATGTCACTTATGCTGCAACAGGTCAACATAGACGGGGTCGGAAACTCAAGGCTAGTTCTGTGTTCAAAGGGAAGGCCCGAAGTTGACTCGGGGTTTCTGAAGCCCGCGATCAGTTGCTACCAACTGCACTAGTTCCTAGGAGTAGAAGTCCAATCTCAACAGCAAACAAACGAGATTCTTTAATGACGATGTGGTATTCTAGCTGCTCGGTCCAAGCATCTTCGAAAGCTATTTAGAGCCGCGTGATGGACTCGTCGACTTGTACCAACCTGAAGTTGAGTTCCGTCGGTTATTCCCCCTCTCTTTCCAAAAAAGGAAAATTCAACACCACACCGCATTCAGACAAAATTGATGTCCTCGGAGAGGCTCGAACTCTCGACCTTTGGATATCCCTGAGTATTCACAGAGTCATATGGAGTAATATGAGACCAACGCTCTACCGACTGAGCCACGAAGACGATCCAATGCTGGTTGGAGCGGAAAATGGATCGCCTCAAGGGGGTGACGGCTCTCTGACTCGCGACCAGTGGAGAAATGTTAACGGTTTCATTGATACCTGTCTCTCTTTATTCGTTGAATTATTATCAATAGATTATTGACATTTCTTTCCGTACCAAATGCTTTTTCAAAGTGGCCTAAGCTGATCGTTTGAGACAAACGCTGAGACTTGAGGCTGCGCTGTTGGCGCCATTAGCGCCAGCTAGTACCAATTTGTTTCGCCTCAGTGGATCGCAGGAAATGATATAACAAATCTCTCGAGAATGAGACCAGCGTGTTGTGGGCTTAGGGAGCGAGGCCGTCCGCAAGTTGGGTCTCAACGAGGCAGCCCTACGGCCACGTTTCGTCTTCAACGCAGCGTCTTCGCCGCGGCACCAAAACAGTCTACCTTTATTGAGAAAAAGAGGCCTCTTGTCAGCCTTGCCCAGCCACAGTTCGCTCGGTTTCGTGTTCCAAACGCGTGTTTGGACGACGCTAATGAATGCTCTGCGGTTGATTGGGTCAATCTGCTGCGGCTGACCTGCATGAAGGCGGCGTAACATTCCTGCCCAGAGTGAGGGACAAAATGCCCCCAACCAACCTCCGATCGGGTCCTCTTTCCACCATGCAACCGTTCGCCAAAGAAGTCGGGAACCCTTGCCTTTGAAAATAACCATAAATCGCCGACGAGGCCCGAGTTGGTGCCAAGGCCAATAGCAGAGAGCGGGTCGATCAACCGGCGTCCTGAACCATCGAGAAAATCTAGTTAACAACATTCCAAAATGGCGATGTCCGGCTTCTCCTCCGCGGCCATAACGTCAAGCTGCGATGGCATTTCTCATCGTGCGCTGTCAACGTCTGCCGAGCTCGATACCCTGCTCAAGGGCATTGACCCGGGGAGCATGGCCGCTCAGCATTTGATATCCCTCTCCGCCAAACTCGACCAGTTCAAGCAGACCACCGAGCAGCTCCGGCAATGCCTCAACAATGCCTCGGCGATGTCTCCGGGCCTCCGAAATGCGTTATCCATCTCCATCCAGCCATGCGCTGATGGTGCGGCAATCGTTGACAAGCAAATCCGCAGACTCGATCCCGGGAACGTTGGCGGTCTTAACCCCGACGTCATCCTTCAGTATGAGAATTACCACATGACAAACACCAAACTGTTCTATCGGTTCATCCAGGTGCTTCTGATGTGAGTCTACCACGTCGCCGTTTTCGTGTTAGAAGCTAAACCTGCGAAGTTCGACGGCCGCGGAACAGGACTCTCAGCTTTCAGCACCTGATGGGCAGCGTCTGTTTGAGAACGCCATTGAGGCATCACAAATTGTCCTGAACCGGAATGATATACTTGACAATCCAGGTGGAGCCGGACAAGCAGTTGCCGAGGAGCAGGTCGGCCCAAGCCCGGAAGAGCTGCCACCAGACTACTCCTCTAGCAAGCCTGACAAAGGCAAGAAGAAGGCGACAGGCCATTTCCTCTCATCCTTATCCAACTCTTTCAAAGCAATGACCGCAGGTCTCCGGCCTAAGCCTGAGCCGATGGTCATTGCCATGTGTCAAGCAGCCAAGGACGGAGACATGGGGCATCTGAAAGGTTTCGTCTCGCAAGGAGTCAACATCAACGGTCAGAACGACGAGGGGTACACTCCGCTCATTTGCGCCATTCGTTCCAATCATCTCACAGCTATCAAGTTCCTCATCGCCTCTGGAGCCGACAAGACCTCGAAGGACTCGGCCAGCGGGAAGCGGAAGCCGCCCCTGTTCCATGCAGCCGAGTGCGGGTTGGTCCCTATTGCGGAGTATCTCATCAGCCAGGGCGCGGATATGAAGGAGCGATCATGGTCCGGCCAGCCCTTCTTTATCGAAGTTGCGAACAGTGACCATCTCGACATCATCAGACTCTTTCTCTCGCGTGGATGTGAGGCCAACATGACGGCTATCAGCGGCCGAAGCGTCTTCATCCACGCCATACAGAAAGGCAGTCTACCTCATGTGAAAGTCTTCCAGGAGTATGGGGCCGATGTCAACGCCCGCGACATCACAGGCCAACCCAGTCTCCACATGGCGTTGGGCCAGAACCGTCTTGACATCGTCGCATGGCTTCTCGAGCACGGCGCCAACCCGAACGTGATGGATCTCACTGGGAACACGATGATAGTCTCGGCACTGCACAAGAAAAACTATGAACTGGTCAAGATTCTCCTCACCCGAGGTGCGGATCCTAACGCTACGGGGCTGATGGGCAAGGGAGTCCTGTGGACGATGCTGCAGAGCAAGGACATGGAGGACGGAATCAAAGGCGACCTCGTCCGCGCGCTGCTCGACCGCGGAGCGGACCCCAACCAGACCGATAACTGGGGAGAATCTATCATGTCTCTTGTCGTGACGCTCGGCAACACGGATCTTCTCCGGACCTTTCTCGAACACGGCGGGAGCCCCAACAAGAAGATCAAGGATGACACCTTCCTTCTTTACGCCATAGACCGCGCCAGGCTCGAGCACGTCGAGATGTTGCTTTCCCGTGGTGCTGATGCCAACGCGGCCGACAACAAGGGGAGACTCCCGCTTCTGGAGGCACTTCAAACCAATAATCAACCTCTGGTCGAGCTGCTTCTACAGTTTGGCGCCGATCCAAATAAAATGGGCCAGATTAAGCCGCTGGCGTTAGCCAGACTGGTGGGAAATGCGGAGGTGGTTCAGATGCTGACCGCGAGGGGAGCCGAAGCTCCTAAGAGAAGCGCTGCCGACAGGAATTCTGCATCCCTAGTAACCCCGACAACTCCGGCGACGCCTCCGACGCCGAGAAGAGTGAGCACTGCCACCTCTCTAAGGCAGTCCCAATCAAGCCGAGCAGATATGCCACCACCTTATACGGAGGGAGCTTCCAAGTAGACTTCGAGTTCAGGTGGGCGCCGTCGTTGTCTTTGCTGATATACTGGTTGAAGAAGAAGAGTGCGCGTATGGCTATCACTCGGATTTGATGAGGTGTTGCTCAAACCGCTGGGTACTATATTGTCAAGTCTCCTAATTCGTAGAATGTCTGCTTCTGTTGCTGACCGATGTCTGCGCTGCCACCGTGTGAGTGTTCTCTCGTTCAGTGCATGTAAAATGTTACTTCGGTGTTTCGAAATCTTGAAAAGGTGTATAGACTTCAGAGATGAGCCATCTTCAGCTTGGGAATCAATTCATTCGGTATCTGAACAGGGCACTGGGAATATCTCAATTAGCTATTCTCCTAGATTTTCTATGCCCAAAGACTTCCAAAACTGGCTTAAATCTAACATGGTAAAGGCAAGTCCATGTGTTCATGAGTGCTCACTTGCTCTACAATGGAGAGGAAGTCATCAGACGAGATTCCAACACTGCCAAGAAACTCTGCGTTATCCGGGGTGCTCAGTGAGCAAAAGAGAGCCTGTGACTCGCTGAGGGTGGCCATTGATACTAAATCGGGCTCTGTCCCCGAGGTCGAGCTCTCTCCGACTTCAAACACCGGTGCTTTTCCCCGAGGACGAAATGGCAACGTCGGTGGCTGACAGTTGGGCTGCTTCAAGCGGCTTGCAAATTCGCTGAAAGGAAACTCCAGGTGAACCAGTTCAGATTGGCAAACTTCAGCTACGGAGTAGCCAGCGGCGAGATAATCCGTGATCCAGAATACTTACAGCGCCATCTCACTCCTCGCCAAGTTCAATCCGCTGCGATGGGTGGTGCTTTTGGGACAGCTTTGTTTGTGAGCACTGGGTACGGCGCGCTGGGTATGGCCTCTGGGCGGGGCGTCAAGTCTGTGAACAATCTTCATGTCATGGCCCATGTTAGCAACGCGCTTGCAGAGATGACGGTCTTCGTGCCCATCAGTGCAGCCTTCATCCACCCCGCATGGAACTGGTTGGTAGTGCCTGGGGCTTCATGATAGTATGTAATTTCTTCATCTCCGAGGCCCCGATCATCCTCTTCGAGATCACAGCATTGTATATGGTCTTGAAGTTTTGGAGAGACGATGTGCCTTCGGCGGCCGTCATCACAGTTTGTATTGTCGCCTACGCCTAAGTTGACGTTTGTGTAATGAGGGCTGAACGACGTTGTCGCAGAGCATGTAACGTACTGGTAGTAAATCACTTTGGAGAAACAGAGTTCTGATTGGCAGGGGGGCGAAAGCTTCTACTAACTGGCACCTTGCGTTTCTTCACCTTTATTATGATGGTTGGAGGAAACCCGCAACACGACGCTTACGCAGGCTCCTCTTGTCGATTACATCGACAAGGGCGACGTGGGTCGCTTCCATGATTTTCTGGGAGCGCTATGGCAGGTCGCTTTCACAACTGTTGAACCCCAAATACATAGCAACAGTCGCTGGCGAAGCTCCCAAATATGGGATATTTGCATTAGTTCTATATTAACTTATTTTTTCTTATATATATACTACGTTCAGTACTTAGTTAATTATATTCATATAATAACTTATATGTTATAATGGACTCGATAATAAACTAATTCGCAGAGCATACTCAGTCGGTGGGTATTCAAATCAACTTCTTCCGGTTTGTGACCCCCAAGGTCGAGGGCAAGGGTGAATCCCAGGGAGCCACAGGCCTAGACAGGAGAAAATGAGGCTTCCAGAGCCCTGTACATAGTTGGAGAAGACGAACGCAAATTGATGTTGCATTCTTTGACCTCGGCTTCTCAAGGGTGTCTTGGCCAATGAGCACGAAGTAGGAATGACAGGGCCTCGGGGGTTCTTGGACTGGTGCCGCATGTACCAGGACCCTACGGTTGTTCGAGCTCCCGAATGACCTGCTCTGCCCGTTTGCTATCAGAGAGCGGAACGACACGGGAATTCAACAGGGCCCAGCTCCTCAGTGTTGTTATGGTTCCCATGGCCCCCTTCATCCTCGACGCTCGTCTGCGGGGCCTTCGCAACGGACGGGCCTTCCGATGGTGGCTTGCCCCAAAATCGGTCGAGGAAGCCCGTATCGCCTGGTTGTCTTCACAGGCCGTATAAGAACAGGCCCATGTCGATCTTTGGGTCTGGTTTTCTTCATCGTAACCTCTACCTCAGCTTTGTCTGCACCTGGTTCTCAGCATAGTCCAGCAACTCCTATCCGACCCCTACCCGTTTCATCAGTCGTCCGGACAGGTGAAGCCACAGTCATGGAGATGCTGGCGCTCGTTACGGCGCTCGAATCCGCTGCAGCTACCTCAGCACGCGGCTGCTACGAGCATTCAACGGCATGCGTGAGTTTCCTCTCTGCTTTCAGGCTCGGGCTCATGAGTCTGTTCCTGTTTGAAGAGTCGTTCTTGACGCTGATCTATTTGGCAGTGTCTGGGACTGAACCAAAAGCTAAGTCTACATGCCTGGCCCAGCCAGCTATACAGACCGCATGGGAACGTACTTGGTCCGTGGTGTGTCGCTCAGCCATCTACTACTGACGACGTCTCCGTCATCATCGCAACTGTTGCGTTCCACAACTGCTCCTTCGGTGTTCGAGGGGTCGGCCATGGTTCATTCGCCGGGTCCAACAGCGTTGAGGATGGGGTGACCATCGACTTTGGTAGGCGCCATCATTTATCGTGCGGATAATTCGAGTGCTTACGCAAGAGTCGCAGGTAACTGAACAGCACCACCTACAACCCTGGTACCAACTTTGCCTCCATCCAGCCCGGTGGTCACTGGCAGACGGTCTAACACGCGCTGGCTCCTCATGGTGTCGTCGTTCACTGGCGGCCGGGCCGGTAACGTTGGAGTCGGTGGTTTCATCACGGGTGGTAGCAACTCTTTCCACTCCGCTTCTCACGGCATGGCGTGCGATCGAATCGCCAACTTCGAGGTCGTCCTCAATGACGGGTCTATTGTCAATGCCAATGCCACCTCAAACCCCGACCTATGGCAGGGCCTGAAGGGCAGCGGCGCCTTAGTTACCCGCTTCGAAATGTATACCATTGAGCTTCCAGACCCGGGGAACCCCGTCATCTGGGGAGGTAACCTCGTCTATGACTTGACAGCCAGCCTCAACGTCGTCGAAGCCCTGGTTGACTTCACCGAGAACGTGCAAAAGGATGAGAACAGCACATCACCCAACTGATGCCACTGATTCTCTTTCCCAGGAATACATTTCAGTATTCTAAACGAGCAAAGCCATGTTCCAATCTATAAGCGGTTTGATTAGCACAGCTCCAAGGGCTGAAGGAAATACTGGGTATCTCTTACCTTGCCTGATTCTTAGCCAGGGTACTCGCCAAAGGCCATTCAGAGTGCTAGGTTAAGCATTCTTTATTGCCTGCTCCCTCTCTCGTGCCAGGAACTCTTCACACTGGGCGAGGAGTTCCGGGGGGCCCTGCAGAACCTCGGATTCAGACCCAGACTCAAATTCAGATTCAGCTTTGAGACGGGACTTTATATCCTCGTAGACAGCAGCAATAGAGGTATACTTCCCTTGCCAACAGTTCTGAATCAGATCACCAAAAGTTTCATCCTCAGTTGAAGGCATTTGGTTCTTAATGATCCTTTGAACCCTGCTGGGTGCATCGAGATCAAACATAGGAATATGGTTGAAACGAATAGTGTAGATGCATGAAGCCAATGCGAACTGCTCACTGATCGGCCCAGCCGCCGGAGTCGTGAAATTTTCGCCCAACTTGCAGAATGGCTCACTCGCAGCGAGAAGTTCTTCGCCTATCCTAACACAAGTATCAAAGTCGGCAAGGCGGATATTCTCATCTGCTGTCAGGAGGATGTTGGCAGGCCGCAGATCGCCGTGGGCAAGCCCCAGCTTTTCCAGCCATGCCACAGCAGCTGAGATTTGTTCAACCCAGCGTAGCTGAATACGAGTACTTGTTGGTGGCTCGTGTTCAATGCGGTCTCGCAGATTCATTGCCATCCGCTCCATGAAGAAACCTTCAGGAACAAACAGTATGCACCGGATAATATTAGGATGTGGATGCTTCATTAATAACTCATGTATTGCCTTTTCATGAGAAATTCTCTCAACACTTTCTCTCATTTCATCTGCTTGCCGTGGCGCAGGATTATCGAACATGGTTGGGCATTTGAAGACGATCTGATCGTTGATGATAAAGACTTGTCCTCCAGCTCCTCTCGCTAAGGATGTAGTAGCAGCGTTGAGGGAGGGAAACGGAGTTCGTAGATAGGTAGCCATGGTAATGGGAAGAGAGATACGTTCTGGGGCATGCGTTCTTGGAAAGAAGGAATGGGTATCCGTAGAAGATGTTACTGTGGATCAAAATGATGAACAAGCCTGGCCGCACGTAGTGTGGGGTAAGCAAGGGTTCGTATCAGGTGATTCCTATCAACTGACCGCTAATACTGACGGAATCTACCAGGGCTCGGTCTCTAATTGCGCTTCCATCCAAAGGGCAGTAAGACTCCATATGTGACTTATGAGATGTCTTGCTTTCACTGCTGCTTTCGTAGGATATGCAGTGCTGCTTTCCTTGGACCAGGGATTGATCCCATTTTCTGCGACAGAAGAACATGCTTTCCGACACCCCGCGCTTGTTGAAGCGGATTAATAGATCGTCGCGTGCCACGGGGCAATCGAAAGAGGCGCGATCCGCTTCGCTTATATCGGCTGCCTGCCAAGATGTAGGAGAAGTCCACCGTGACCGGCGCAATTTTCTCAGCTCAATTGATCGATTCCTGTTCTAGAAATACGTTGGTCGCGAGCACGTAATTGGAAGAGCCCTCATATCCCGCCCTCAGAGCTGCCAGCGACATGTTTGCGGAGCTGCATCTGACGATCGGAATGGTTTGCTAACCTGCGCTGGGGAATGATATTCGCTCGAATTGACCCCCTTGCAGATTCTCTCGCCGCAAGGTGGCATTGACGCGGCTGCATATGTTGCTGCATTTGACTGTCGGTTGTCTAGACTTGCATCCACTGGTTGCCAGCATACTCCTAGAGGTCGCCATCCTTCAATGCTTCTGCCCGACAATGGCATTAAGTTTCTGCAGACTGGACTCCCTCCGAAGCTTCTACGTAATGACATGTGCAAGCTCGGTTTCCGCCGTGAACATCGGATAATACCAGTCAGCACCAACTTTCTCTTTCTCTCAGCCACTGTGCGGGGAAAGGGCCCAGCTGCGGCGAAGGGGAGAATGGCTCATCGTGGCGCGGTTTGGCGCATTCGGATTCAGGGGTCTGCGATTCTCTCAGGCCATCAGGGCCCCCCCAAAGACTCCAAGAAGCCCCCTTCGCCGTCCGGCTCGTCAGAGAACAAGCTACGTGGCAGGGACCTGGGAGTGCCCAGACTTTAACGCGTTCGTTTCCATACCAAAGAGCCGTGCCGAAATCCGGGGCTGTGTCTGCCGGGTGGGCCGTGAACCCTGATGCGGTCATCCCGATTGGACCGGAAAGAGGATAACGCGCGGACATTGTGAATCGAGACTTCATCAGCCTCTCCCCACCCTGGCGGCGGTGTAAAAATGTCCTGGGCAACCTTTGGATATCACAAGCTTTCGACCGATCTATTATTGGAGGCTCAACACTGGCGAGCATGTTATATAATGAAAACCGTTACCCCGCATATTCACCACTCCCTCCTGTCTGATATATCCCGGGTCTTAGCTACTACCAAGTATCCTCCAAGCATCCTATACACACAAACACTGTCTTTACAAATTTCAGGGGGCAAGTGAGACCATTATGACATACTACGGTAACAACAACAACAACAACGGCGGCGGTTATGGCCACCAGGGTGGTGGCTTTGGCCATCAGAGAGGCGGCTACGGTCAGCAGGGTGGTCATCACCAGGGTCCTGGCGGCGAGGCCAACTCATACTACAACGACGGCCGCGAACAACAGTTCGGTAATCACGGTCAACATGGCCAGCAACACGGCCAGCAAGGGTTCGGGTTCGGCCAGCCCCCGCACCACCAGCAGCAAAACTTCTCTTCCCCTCCTCCTTACCACAACCATGGTCAAAACGTCGACCACAATCAGGGCTACCGCAACGATGGCCCTGGTGGCTACGGCGGTCCTGGCGGTCCTGGCGGTCCTGAAGGAGAGGATGGTGAGCGTGGTCTGGCGGGCGCCCTGGCCGGAGGCGCTGCCGGTGCCTTCGGTGGCCACAAGGTCGGCGGCAACTTCGGCCACAGCAAGACCAGCACCGTCATCGGTGCTGTTGCCGGCGCCTTTGCCGGTCACAAGCTCCAGGACGGTGTCTCCGATTGGAAGCACGAGCGTGACGACAAGAAGGAGGCAGAGAAGCGTCGGGAGGAGGAAGAGGAACGTAGAAGGGAAGAGGAGGAGAGGCGCCGAAGGGACGAGAAACATCATCACCACGAGGAGTCCCACCATGAGCGTCGTGGCTCGGGTGACCGTCCTCGCGGCGGTAACTACGGTGGCGGCTTCACCGGGTCTTCCCGTGACATCCGCCTCGATGCCCACGGGGACTACAACCTTCGCGCCTCCTGCAAGCGCCGTGATGGCTCTTGGCAGGATAGCTGCATCAGCTTGAACCGGATCCTGGAGAACGACCAGGGCAGCTTCCGCTGGCACTCCGGCGGCGGTGGCGGCGGCAGCCAGAACTACACTGTTCAGCAGGGTGATACCCTCCGCAACATCGCTGACCGGTACCACGCCAGCTGGGAAGAGATTGCCAGACATAACAACATTCCCAACCCCGATCAGATCTGGCCCGGCCAGAACCTCTCCATTCCCGGCGGCGCCAGTGGTTCGGGAGGTAACTTCGGTGCCTCGGCCCGGGATGCTCGACTTGTGGACGGCGGACAGCGCCTCGAGGCGGAGCTTTCCCGCAACGGGCAGTGGGTCCGAAGCTCTATCAATCTGGATGAGAGAATAGGAAACAACGATGGTGCCTTGTGCCTTGTATAGGGGAGGGGTACCTTGTCACGGCCGATTGAACAAAAGCGTTATGAACCGGATTGTTTTTTAACGGTGTTCAAGAACTGTACAACAGAGATTGGTCTACCGGGAGTGTGAATAACACAGATATTGATCAACAATTTCTATTTTGCCCTTCATAACTCCGTCTTTGTTTCCGTGGAGTGGGAATCTCGCCAAACGTGCCCAAGTCTAAGTGATTTACAATTGAGGCGAGATGCCTCCAGTCCCAATTATCTTAAATGTCGAGTAATCATCCATGCCGTCTTTGCTTCCTCACGACCCATGTCGGAATGCTTTACGCCTCCGAAGCTAAGGGTCCGTTAAAATGAACTGTTTAAGGGCATTCTTTCATTTATGGGTCGACTTGGGGTGCTAATGCATCTGAGATGACTCCAGTGTTGATGGCAACCATGCCAAGCTCTAATTGTTCCGAGATGGTTGGTAATGATATAAGACGCCAGGCCGACTTCGGACTTGTCGGTTCTCTCAATGACTTCCTTCTCGGTCTTGAACTTGGTCAACGCCGCAAGAGTACCAAACGTCTCTTCTTGTGTGACCTTCCCAGAGTCGTTGACGTCGCCGAGAACAGTGAGTTCGTGGAAGTTCTTCCCCAGCGAAGGCAGGGCTTTGCCTCTGACCAGGACTGTGGCTTTCTTGCTAACCGCATCTTTGATGTGTTCCTTCACCTTCCACACGCCGTTCGTCCAGGGGTCCATGGGTAACTGACGCATCCGTGCCTTGGTCGACCTTGAACTTGTTGACTTCCTCCACCAGCCTGCTCATAAACCTTTCGTAAATGCCCTCTTGGACGAATATGCGGTTGGCGCAAACGCAGGTCTGGCCAGTCACCTTGAACTTGGAAACAAGCACACTAGAGGTGGCCACCTCCACACGTCCGCATCGTCGAAAACACTAAAAAGGCACGTTACCTCCTCCCAGCTCCAAGCTCAGCTTCTTGGGCGTGTCGCTGGATTCGCCTCATCAACAACTTGTCGACTCTTCTTGAACCAGTGAACGAAATCTTCTTCACGGTATCGGACTTACACAGAGCCAGACCGAGCTGAGGGGTGTTCTCAAGAGCGGCCACCATGTTCAGAACACCGGAAGGAACTCCGGCGCACTCTGCTAAGTCGCCAGAGCGGTTGGAGAAAAGGGCGCGAGACCATCTGACTTCATCACAACCATGCATCCGGCTGCAAATGCAGCTGCGACCTTTCCGTGCTCTTATGGCGAGGGGAAAGTTCCACGGAACGATCAGCCCACAGCCACCGACAGGCTCCTTGATAACACGGGTCCTGTATGTCGGGCTGCTGTCAGGAATGATGTCTCCGTAGAACCGAGGGGCCTCTTCGCTAAACCACTCAAAGAAGCTGGCAGCAAACAGGAACTCGCCCTCGGCATCACCCTTGGCCTTTCCGGTCTCGGCAGTGTTGATTTGCCAAGATCTTCCTTGATATGGGAGAGATCTAGAGTCGGGAATCTGACAATGCGTGTGAAGTGTTCAATGAAGCTATCTCAGGAGAACACCCTGTTGCTCGCCTGGCAAGGCTCGTTTTATGCCCATCGATTGTGGTGGAGGACGGGCATCGTCATGCTTAGAAGCAATCAACCCAACCCTTGTAAAATACATGAGATCCGATTATTTATTCTCCGCAGTCTCGTGCGGGGTTCGGAGAGCGGGCTTTTGGTGGGGTGGCTACTACAGTAACAAGGATCGGGAGCGCCCTCGGATCGGGACCCGACCGGGAGAGATAATAGGAGGCCGAAGCCATTCGGGGCGATCGTTTGACCGCGCAAAACCCCCATCAACAAGTCCAAAAGCGATTCTGGGGACTAAGTCACTCGGATCGGTGCCCAACATGATTCATACTTGCGAAACTAGTTCGGGTCGAGCGCTGAGTCAGGATACCCCATTACCGCGGACCCCTATGAGATTCAACAATGACCGAAGTCATCTCTGCAATCCCTTCACCCCTGGCAACGTTGAACTTCAAGCCTATCATCAAGGATGAACTGAAGCCAACCAGGAAACTTACATGTACCCTCCAGGATGTCTACCTCCCAGAAGATTCTGGCATCTCACCTGTTGCTTGCTCGGAGCCGTTTCCTCTGTTTGCGGAAGAGGCGACCCAGACTATGAGACAGGAGATCTTCACAGCGGAGGTGTGTGAGAAATGCTTGCCTGCACCGCTTTTGCCCCTTGCCAATTAAGGGAACACTGCCTTAAGTAAGCATACACCTGCAACTCTTACAAGTCTTAGCCTAACGCGATCTTCAGGTACGCACCGTTCATGGACCAAGCCTGGAACGACCCCAAGTCTCTCGAATTCATCTACAAGGTCGCCGGTGTGGACCTCATCCCAAATATCCAGTACAAGGTCGGAAACATCAACATCTCCATTCAAAACGCAGCAAGCGACAAGACTAAGGAGGATGCTAACAACTGCGATATCACCTCCGTCCCCAAGTGGCCTTACAATGCCTTCCCATGCGTCTGCGTTGTCATGATGAGCCATGCTTGGCGGTGAAACCGCCCTCAAGACTGGCACAGGAGATGTTCTTAACGTCCGCGGACCACAGACGGTAAGAGATTTCAGCATCTTCTAGAGCTCAAATTGCTAAATATCTTCGAGGGATACGCTGTAATTCTTCAGGACAGATATGTTGAGCACCAGCGTTGGCTGCTATCGGTGGAACTGAGCGCATCACCATGATTACCTCTTCCAGGCCGCGCGACCCATGCGTCAAGGCTGATTCTATCCTCACCTAAAGAAAATAAGAGATCTTGCGGAAAACTCTATGGCAAGTCTAGACTCGGATGTCACATGCTTATAGAGAACATCTCGCAGTGCTTTGTGTTCTGACTCAGAGCATGTCATGGCCAAAGCCAGTGCTGTCGAGCTCATCAGAATCTTATAAGTCTTCATCGTCGAGTCCGTCTATAGAGCTGAATCGTCGCCGGATGCACACATTATGTCAATCTCATGAGTATGCACACATCTATGCTCCGCAGTGAGTTGGAAGAACGTGGTATGCAGTTTCAACAAAACACCCCCCGTAGTCCACATCAATAACCGGCCATCTTCACGAGACCGATAGAGACACCTGCCCATGCTGGGTGACATTGAAGATGAGAAGACGTCTCTATCCTAGTCCTTGAGATAACAATCCCCAGCATTCCCAGTCGCCCATGCACTCACTGCTCTCTCCTGCCAATGCTCTTGTGGGCCATAACAGCTCCAACGGATGTTTCGACCGACCGCAGATGAATGGTGGGAACCTTTTCAGTATCTGACTGTCAATCAAAGCCTTCTTAGCCCTGGAGCCAACGATTTCGTCTACACAACAAACCATGATGACCGGTACCGCCGTAGTTTCGGACTTGCCCGTCATATAAACTCGGACGAGAATATCCACATGTTAGACGCCTGCAATCCTTGAAATTTGACGCAGAGTGGATTCGAGCTCGGTCTCAAAAGTATCGTTGGGGCGTCCAGAGATGTACCAGGCTCTGGTGCCTCTCCTAACGCCTTGCGAGAAGACCCGGTGCCGCAAGAATCTCGAGCGTGTTCCCATACTGGCCGCGCCTTAAACATGGGCATGGTGCCGTTCGCTAGATAACCCAGGTTCCTTGAGTGTATGGAGGGGGAGGTAAAGAACCTGTGTTGACGAACCAAAATGTCAACCCATCAAGGACTTTGGGTGGAAACTAATATAGTCGATTGACTGATGAAAGCGCTAGAATTGAGATGAAGGAGAGATTGTAGACTTGGACAGTCTGGGACTTTACACCACAATATGCCGGGGATGCCCACATGTTCGAAGCCTCCCAAAAAGGCTGTCAATGGAGCACTCATATTTAGCACCTCGGGCAATAATCATGATGAATGTGCATAATTCGCCCGAACCCGACGAGGGTATTCAACAAAAAAAAAAAGGGGGAAAGGGCAGAGTGACAGACCAATTGGATCGTATCGAAATGGAATATGGCTCAGAGTGTACCTCGAAGCCTCGGCATTTGTGGTTAGGATCGATCCAGTCGTCAAAGAAAGGCGCACATTATCTCGCGACATGGAATAAAACGGAGAGATCTCCAACAGCTTGATCGAAAATCTCTCGGTGAGGACCGGGCATTTCATCTTCTTACTGAAAGAATGACGGAGTTGACTCGAGACGATACATTGGAGTTGGTCGACAAGGACCGACACCCCCCAAGCCAGGCAAGCCTTCATCGCATACTACGCATGACAACGTAGTTCCATCGCGAAGCATGAAAATGGCATTTACGTTGCCCCGGCAGGTTTTGTCCCAGAAACACTGAACACACTGGCGCTCATCTCCCCCGAGTCTGAGTTCAGTCGCGTTCAGGCATATGAAGGCCCTAGGAGGCGCTGGATGGGAAGGGTTCTCCCAAAGGACCCTAATAGTAAAATAGACTCAAAACTGGGGTCGTCAGAGAAACTTTCTTTGGAGGATCGGCGTATTGAAAAGTTCCAATCCTGGCGAGACCAACTAGTTGTGCTCCAGCAAGCTTAGGACGACGCCAACCCTAGTACCTTATGTCAGTGGTGGCACGATGGCCGAACCCGAGTCGTCTGGTGGACATTCTGGATCGCAATTATAATACTCGTTCTGGGTACGATGGAAGCCTTACATATTGCAACCCCTCCTTTTTAGGTTACTGTCAGTGTGTAGTTTGACGATCAGAAAAATCGCCGAAGAATTGCAAGGACCGGGAAAAGCTGTAATAATCTCAAGTCCTGCTACCATACTTGCTCAACTGCCGCCACGATACAATCGAAGCACTTTGACTCGAGCTATGAGAGTGACATGGGGAGTCGGATTTAGTCTAATAGACAGATTGCCATCACACCCCCACCTGCGCCTCGATAGCCTCCAAATAGCGATGCCTTGTGACGTGAGGCTATGGAGACAACTAGGCTAGAAATTATCAGTTGGTTAGGAGTTTCTTAGACAATAATTTGAGACACGCAGACATCAGATGGATCTAGGTGTTCGCTTTCCACTTATGACGAGCGAGGTGACACGAAAAAAACAGACGCTGGCCAAGCTTGACTGGTGCTCTTGACGTCAAAACGCCGAACACAAGACGGACGGCGCCAATTGGCTGCTTGGCCACAACGATCTCATCCTCCGCAATGGTCGTCCGCTAAACGCATGTGGCAAGTAGTCATAACGCACGCGCGGAGAAACTGACGACATGGTGTGGCTCGGCTGTAGACCGCGAGCCTGAGTCGAGTTCGCATTGTGGCTTTGCAAGAACCCAAGCCACGAACCCTACTTGGGATGGTCCCTGGAGTACGCATAGCGGCTTGTCGCAGCTAACAATGACGTGGCCATGGTGGTTTCTTCAATGCTGGTGCCGCTGCGGGTTTTGGTATCTGGGCGTTCGGCCGATGAGCCGAAATGACGCATGAAGGGTCCCAGTCACAGCCTCGATGGTGGATTGCGTCTGGAGGAAAGGAATATAAAGCCAACATCTTCATCCGCTGCCCCAAAATCGTCGTTGCTGCAAGCCACTGTAAGCCAACGAGGAACTGCCAAAAGACCAAAGCCAAAAATCGTTCCGAGCCTTGTCACAGGCCTTAATTAAACTACGAAAGAAAAACATTCAATCAACAGCAACTTTAGATCGACCAACCAATACATCTCGTCCTTGTGACGCACACAAAACAAGGTTTCCAACGCGAAATCCACAATCATGTGTTTCGGCCTGTCTCGTCGCAGACATTGCGGCGGTGGTATGGGTATGGGACCCCGCCCCGCGGTTGTACAAACATATCACCACCACGGGGGCATGGGCGGCGGTATGTTGGGCGGGCCCCGGCCATGTGGACCCCGGTACGGATATGGGGGCGGCTGGGGAGGCAGATATGGCCACGGTGCTGGATGGGGAGGTGGATGGGGTGGGCGGCGTAGGGGTTACTGCTAGGTCCACGCGGGGACTTGTGGTTCACGACGGCACAGCGTCTGAATTGCCGGTCAATGTCTGTACAGAAGATCTCTTTTTGCGTAGAAAAGATTACGATCCAAGACATGTGAGCTCGGCATATCATTATGAGGGTGAAACTTGAAAGCTGTGTAACCGCGGCGAACATTCAACCGGATCAGGTGCGAACTCAGCACTAAGTGGCACAGATGGCAACATTTCGGCTGACAACTACGACATACCTGTCTGTTGTTGACAGGTGATGCTAAATCCTCACTATTTCGAGCGAGCCATTGGAGACAAAGCGTGGCATGGTAAGTCGCTAAGAGCCCGCCTACATACACGTTTCGACGGCTTGGCGACGTGGGTTGGCATCTCGCACTCGGACGAGTGCGACGTGTCCGGCGAAGAATTCATTACCTTTTTGGGTATAAACTCTCCGGGCTGCATATGATTACTTATTGTGTCCTTTTGCTTATGATTACTAGTGCTGCCCAGCGGGGTACAATTCGGTGGAGGGGTTTGCTGTCTGGAACTCAAAAAACCCAACCGCGAGCGGCGAGCACTCTCATACATGCGGCAGTTTTGACTGCAACATAAGAGACTGGGACCATCTGATCACTCTTTTATTGGTAGCGGACCGTCGGCCCAATTCCCAGAGAAGATAAAAGAGGGTGTACCCTGTACAATGCTATAGGGAGTGTGCCTCGGCCTACGAGGACGACTTGTGTTTTAAAGGAAAGGTAGTATAGCTGCGTCTCGTAAAAAGCAAAGCAACGCCTGTAATTCCTCTCAACGGTGTTTCTGTTCCAGAAAAAAATCTCAAAATCAGAATTACAGACAAGATGCAAGACTTGATTCTGGCCCAAGTCGCCGACTTCGGCGTCGCCAACAGCGTCTCGTGCGGCGCCGCGGCTGTCGTCGGGCTGCTGTCACACTGGCTGTACTTCATCCGCGGACCGAGGATCCTGAATGCCTTCGGCATCGTGATGTCCCACCTGCTGGCCTTTTCTTTGCTGTTTCTGAAAACCGTATCGGGTCAAGGTCTTGTTCAGGGGTTCGTATCCTGGGCCGCGATATCCGGGTCATATCTCGCTGCGCTGTATACCAGCATTGGGATATACCGACTCTTTTTTCACCCACTCCGAAAGTTCCCCGGCCCCTTCCCGGCAAAGATCGCAAAGCCTTACATAGCTTGGGTATGCCGAGACTGGAAGATTCAAGATCACTTCGTGGAGTGGCACGCGAAGTACGGAGACTTCGTTCGGACTGGTATGTGTAACTCACAGCACTCCATGCCACGAACCCTCGGGACACTGCGTTTTCTGACTGCGAGCTGCAGGACCAAACGATGTCTCGATAGTGAATCTGGATGCATTCAGCAAGCTACACGGCCCTCAGGGCAAGGCCACGAAGAAAAACACCGGCTTCTACGACAGGCTTGTGACGAAGGGCGAGTTGAACCTGGACACTATCTGGGATAACGAGATGCACCGCGACAGGCGCAGGGTCTGGGACCAGGCATTAGGGACCAAGGGTAGGCCGTCTTCCAAAAGGTCGGAGTCATTCTAACGGTATCACAGCGCTGGAAAGGTACGAAGACGAGACTCGATCGGTCCTACGTACATTCCTAGGACGTCTCGAAGAACTCGAAGGAAAGCCCGTGAACACTACCCTCTACTCGAAGCTCATCCCCTTTGACAACATGGGCCGCGTCGCCTTCAGTCGGGATTTCGGAACCGTCAAGGAAGGCCGCGACGACCGTATGCTGGAGATCATAGAAGCCACTTTCAAACTGACCGCACGCATGGGTCAGATGCCGTGGCCTTTGGTGTTCTTCGCGGCTCTGCCTCGCTTCGGGATGCAGAAGGAGTTCGAAGACCTCGGGGAGCGGTTTGTGAACGAGAGAATCGCTGTGAGTAAAGCTTCCAGAGCAGGATGGGGGACCATAAGCTGGATTTTGGGATCGCGACTGATTGCCCGAAAAATCGTAGACCGAAACGGAGGAGTCGCACGATATGATGAAGTACTTCCTGGCGGACTACAGATCGGAGAAGCCGAAGACGTTCCACAACATCAACATGGTCTATGCCGACTCTCACGCCATACTCATCGGAGCCACGTAAGTGGAGCTGCGGACCCGCGGGAGCTTTTCGTTTCCGACTTGGCTGACGATTAATTCAAGGGATACGATCTCGTGTGCCCTAGCATTCTCGTTCTACTTCCTCGCCCGTGATCCCGAGATCCGCCAGCGTCTTTACGAAGCAATCGCCTCCGTCCACGGCAAGACTCTGCCCGGCGAGTTCGTCATGGCGGACCTGGTCAAGCTCGAGCTCCTCGAAGCGTTCGTCTTCGAGACGTTGCGAATGCACGCCCCGGTACCGCTCAACGGGCCGAGAATCGCGCCCCCGGAGGGTGCTGTTGTGGACGGGACGTACATCCCTGGCGGCGTCACGATTACCACCCCGCCGCATTTGTACCACCGGAGTAAGGAAGTGTTCTAGTGTGGATCGAAGATTTTTTTTTCTTTTTTTTTTGGTTGGACGAGTTCTGACGGTAAATCGCGATAGGTCCGAAATACTGGAAGCAGCCCGACGACTTCATCCCCGAGCGCTGGACTACTCGACCCGATTTGATCATCGACCGGAGGGCGTTCGTGCCCTTTCACTACGGTACGTTTCCAGTATACTCGGCCAACTGCCACTGACGGAGAGATCACAGGACGCTTTGATTGTGTGGGTAGGCGCTTGGCTTTCAACGTCCTCAAGCTCACTATCGCGTACACTCTATGGAACTACGACTTCGGATTCGCTCCAGGCGAAGATGGAAGCAAAGTCGTTGGAGAATCAATGCACCAACTGATTCTTAAGGCGGGAAGCTTGCATTGCGTCTTCAAAAAGCGACCAGAGGCGGAGATCTGAGGTTGTTTCTTGAGTAGGTTACCGGTTCGTAGGGAATGCGGCATGCAGAACGGCCTTCTTTGGGTTCTCGGTGTAATATAACATGCTAGTGCGAAAGTTCCCAACATAAAACCAACTGCCGATGCGGACATCCCGGCACAGGCCCGCATGGTCCAGGTACGTGCCGGTTTTTCAGACCCACTTGTCTCCCGTCCCGTCCGCCCCGGCCCGGGATGCCCTGAAAATCTCCAAGAATCCAAGTTGACATATCTTGCGTCCCAACCGACTTAGGATTTCAAAGAAGTAACGAAACCATGGAGGGGATATTTTCAAAGCTCAACACATCCCTCTTCGACTGGTACATTTAGGTCTGCTGTGGAGGGATGAAGCGATCGGTGAAAACCGTGATGTGAATGATGGCTGTGAAAGATCTTTGTGGTGGAGCGTTGTCTGTGGCATCGGTGTTGCGACCCCTGTACAAGTGACAGCTTGCTCCGTAGATGCGACAGAATTGCAGCTTTTTTCAGTGTAGCTCCGCTCGTATCTCCACCCCATCACGGTACACTGCTTTTTAAAAAGCTGACAGTGTGATGACTTGAGAAAAATCGAAATGCTTGCAGACGTTGCAATGCGGGCATGTTCGCACGCTGCGCAAGGAAGTAATTGTGGGTTGGGAAAAGTTAGCAAAGACTCTGAGAATCTAGATTTGATCCGCTTTGCACTTGCTGGGGCCTCTCATGAGGTCTACGCGACATAGTCAACGAGGTGGACTCAACGAAGCTGGAGAAATGGTCGACGATCCTCCCGTGACGAGTCCATATCTCACGGTCTCGACCCCGGAAAGCCCTCATCTAGAGTCCAATCCCCGCAACAATTTCTTTCCCGCGAGTGAACCAGGGCCTATCAGCCCCCAAGGAAGCGAAGTTTGGACAGATCAAAACGAGCATGTCTTACGAGCACTCGCCCGACTTCCGCGGTAGCCTTCCTCCGTGTCCTCCCACTGCCTTCTCAATCCCCTGGAAATGACCTTCCTAGTCTAGAACGAGGGATTATCCAGTAGCCAAGCCAGAGTTCTCGATACGGTGTTCTCTACTCGGGTTTCCCGTTGCAGCATCCTCTGTTTTTCGAGTACCATCACCTTTCACCGTGACGAAAGTCAGGTGAAGCTTCGACACCGAGAACAAGACAGCAACGGAACATATGAGAATAACCGGATCAACAGGCTGCTCTTCGTCTCTTGCTCTACGACCGCGCCCTTTTTCCTCGCAGGTTTGCTTGCTTTGTCACTGGGAAGAAGAAGGTCTTCGAACAAAGCCAATAGTTGCCTGTCGTTTGGACTCAGAAACACCCAAAGACGATCATGGCCGTCTTCGCTCCCGCGAAGAACGCGGTATGGGTCCTCAGAGAAAGCCAAGCAAAGCTTCAATGGGCGAACCCCGGCACACCGTTTCCGATACCGAGCCATCATCCGCCGCCGCACCGGTGCCCAGAACCCGGACCAAACGCGGCATCAAGTCCCGGCACGCCCAGATGATCGCAACCGGCAGTACCATCGGCATGGGCCTCTTCGTCCGCGCAGGCCAAGCTCTGGCCATGTCGGTCCCCCTATCCCCCTTCCTCGCCTTCCTCATAATTTGCCGAGGGCTGCGGATAGCTTCATCTGGCGACCCATCTTCTTTTACGTTCTTGGAGCGTTGGTTATGTGTCGGAGTGATGCCCGGGGCTTGACGAGTGGAGGGTACGAGCTGCAGCATCGCCGTGGACAATTGCGATCAAGGACGCCGGCATCCGCGCGCTGGTCAGCGTGATCAATGCTGGAATCATCTGTCGGCTTAGTCGTCGGGGAACGGGTATTTATATAAGTCGCGTCGGAGTCTATACTTGATGTCACGAGAGAGTATCGCGCCGGAGATCTTTCGCAGGACGAATCGATAGGGCGTTCCTGTGAATGCCATCCTTGGAAGTGCGTCATACTCGCTCTTGGCGTATCTCAACGTCAAGTTGTCCACGAGTTCGGTGTTCAACTAGTTCGTCAACTTGAAGAACACGGCAAGCTTCATCTCGTGGATCTGCTGCTGCATCATATTTCTCCAGTTCAACAAAGCATGCAGAACGCAGGATATCACCGAACTTTCGTACACAGGGCTCTCCATAGTAAGGATTCCTGGGCCCATCCTTCTGGAAAGGTTAGGTTTGCACACAGGGCTGGAGGTGATTGAGGCTTTGGAGGAAGAGGATGAGAAAGAACAGGCAATACTCCGAGAAAAAAAGGCCGAGGCATGTGTTCAAGGTTCTAGGATGAGAAGCACCAGCTAGTCTCTGAATCGATGATTATTTCGGAAAGTCAGACTTGATATTGGCGATACTCAGATGAGTCCGCGTGATCATGGCATTGGTGAGCGTCATCTTCGTAATTATCGTTGTCGTCGTCCTCATCCGTCCCCAAGTGCCGTTTAATACCTGATGTTCAGATACTTCTCTAGCGACTTATCTTGTCGCCACCCACGCCAGATCTCGATTGTGCGCATCGGCCGGTATGTACGCCCATCGCTGCTCCTCTTTAAGCCTCGTTCGGCTAGGCATGAAGGCCTCCAGCATGTAATAGTTGTCGCGATGGAAAGGCAAATCGATAGTAACCGGCCCATCCCGACTAAGGAAGTCGTCGGTTTGCGAGTTGATGTCCTCCTGTGTCATCCGGAAGTGCCGTCTCTGGTTGCCCTTGTTCTGACTGTGACGCTTGATCGCCGCGACCGTGTTCTTGAAGTGGCGCTCCAGGATACACGCGTGGAGGATAGGCGAGGTGATGGCCCTCGAGACGATGTCGTACGTCTTGGCTACGAGCAGCCGGTTCCATTCGGGCGTGTCGTTCCCACGCGGCATCATCGGGATCGGATCGTACTTTTCCAGGTTCGTTTGCCAGTATGAGAAGTCGACGGCGTTGCAGAGCGAGTTCCAGCGGATGACGCAGGTGAGGCAGGTGCAGATTTTGTGGCAGTCCGCGGCCGGAATGTGCTGGTATCGGCTGTGGATAGCGAGCAGCTGCATTCGCTTGGGGTCCTGGAGACGGCTGTGTATCGCAGGGTCGACCTCGCTCAACGGAACTGGGAGGCGGAAGCACTGCTCCAGAATAGGATACCGTGTGGCGATGATCAAGCGAGCGAGGGTGGGCTCGTTGTGCTTGACGACCTGTTGAAGCTCGCGGCAGGTGCGAGAGAGTCTGAAGATGTCGCTGGGCAGAAGGTAGCTCATAATGTCGACGAGGACCTCAGTCGGCAGGTGGAGGAGGTGGGTCGCAACGGCGGACTTCTTGCTCGTCTTCTTCAGCATCTTGCGCTTCATTCTCTCGGTACGTTTGGACCGGATTCTGAGATTTCCCGTGGCGGCGACGAGATCGCTGTCTGTGACTTCTTCGGTGGCTCGAGTGCGATATTCATGGCTTTGGGAGCCCTCAGTCGTGGTAACTGAAGCAGCATCGGTGCTTGTCTCGGTGCTGGCGCTGGGAGGTTGAAAGCTCTCGATGCCGTAAGAGGCTGCAAGAGCTTGCTTTGGAGAGGGAACAGCCCTCTCTTTATCACCAAGGTTGTTTTTTCCACTGTCTCTGCTATCCATCGCTCTGGCGTTTGAATAAGACGATGTATCCGAGAAAACGAGAGCGGCCAACGAGGGAAAATCGACCCCAACTCTTGCCATCACTGGAGCTTCCCCAGATAGGCCCCCACCGCGCTGCGAGACCGCTGCGTCATGCCCATCACCGCCAATCAACAGCTGCCGCTTGCGCAGTCGTGATTACATCAGCAGCCTAGATTGCAGGCAACCACGCTACAAGCGGCGGCAGGCGCTCCCGACTTCACCTCCTTTGGTGGTAATAGCCATCACGATGCCTGATACATGGCGTCATGCAATGAATCAATCATCTCGGTAGGACCTGTATTTGGAACGACAAGAATTCAAAATCCGAATCGATTGGTTGTTCTGCTACCACTCTTGTATGATTCTTCATGGGTATCACCGCCCAAGCCTCCTCCATTGCGCGCAGTCTCAACGTCAAGAACTCTCTCATGAAGCATCTGTTCCGTGGCGAACAATGCAAACAAGCAAACGAGACTCCAAAAATGCTATCTTATGAACCCAGACTTCCCTTCCAAAAAAATTCCAAACTCCGTTCCTTCCTTGAACGCCCCCAAATTCCACTCCATCCTCCCCAAGTCGTGATCGTGAAGTCGCGGTCCGAATGAGTAGGTGGTCAGTTCGATAGCTTAGGCATCCTCGGAGCAAGGATCCTTCGCGTAGTGGACCTCCCAGATGGAGCAGCCAGGCTGTCCGACCTTGAAATCGCAGAACAAGGCCATTCGAGCTGCCTCGGCCTGGCAGCGCCAGCTGCCGAAGCGGAATTCGACAACACCCATCTCCTCGGTCTCGATGACCTTGATGACCTCGTCGATGTCGAACACGAAGCGTTCTTTGAACCAATCCGTCAAGTAGCCAGGGTTGACATAGTTGATCTCGCCCGTAATCTTCAGGCACCGAGACTTGTGGCCAAAGGTGTCGTGCTCCTCGGACTTGATGCGGTTGAGCGAAACTTTGGCGACTCGAGGTCCGACCATGAGGCGACGCGCAGGGTTGCTGCACATGGCGAAGAACCGCTGCGCGGCTTTGAGTTCGAAGAAGACGAGCTTGGCGGCGGCGGTCGAGTGGCCAACCAAGGGGTCAGGCGGGTTGATGACGCAGCAGTAAATTCGACCGAAGCCACGGACCTGGCTGAGTAGCATGTTGTGGGTGCAGCCAGCCGGAAGGTTGGTGATCCACAACGAACAGTTCTCGCTGTCCGGGATGTTTGCTGACTGGTTTCGAGGGATCGAGGCATCGCCGCCGTAGTTGGGCGAGATGCCGAATCTGGCTTTGAGCTCGCGCTGAGGATCGCTGTTGGGGTTGAGCCGGTGGGGGCGTCCGACCACCTCCATGGCGCGGTAGCCGTGGCCAGGAGGAGCGCCGCCGGCGTTCGACTTTGGCTTGCGAGGGCGCTGAGTAGCTTGGAGCGCTGGGCGCCGGTTGTCGGTGATGGAAACGCCAGCCATCTGTCGAGCGAGGTCATTGAAGGCGCTCGCGTTACCGAGCGCAGGCGTTTGCAGAGCGATGTTGATAGGAGCTCCGTTAGGAGCCCTGCCGCCAGGGTTGATGTAGGGGCTGCTCGTGGTGCTCAAGCCATTGCCCATGATGCCGCGACCACCTTGGGTCTGGCCGGGATGGTTGGGATGACCGCTGGGGATAGGAGCACCACGAGCGAAATTGCCAAGGAGAACCCCGTTGTCGAACCGGCCCGGCTGGCGAGGGCCCCTAACCGGGTTGATTTGAGCCTGGTAGTTGGAACTGAGAAGAGGAGCATTAGCTTCGAGCTGGATTGGATTGTGATGTAGTGGGAAAGTTCAAGAGAAGAAACTCACAGGGAGGCCTGGGGGTATTTATACATGGGAGGGGAGGGCTCAGAAGAGCCAAAGCCCTGAGCGGAGACATGAGTCTCCATGGAGCTATGGAACGAGCTCTCTGATGATTCAGATCCATCGCAGTTGTACTTCTGGGCGGCAGTCTTAGGGATAGGTCCGCGGCTGGACTGGTTCAGGTCGCCATAGTTATGAGTGCCAAGGCTCATTAGGGGCCAGGCCTTAACCGCGTCAGGGCTGTTGTCTTGGTCCAGTAGGTGCTTGAAAGGAGACTGGGTATTGTTGTTGGAAGACATTGTGAACTTGTTGATCTGGTGGAGTTAAGGAAATGTATCTATTTGTGGGAGAAGGCATGGTTAGTAAGCTTGTTCACATGTACCTTCATTTCCGAGAGACTTACTCTGAGTCGGTAAGGGATTGATTGATGTGAATATTCACCACGGGATCAAAGGCAGCTTTGGATGAAAGCCTGTCTGGCGATAATTGTTATTGCTGGCCTTTGTATTGTTGGATGAGGGTTGTTGTGTTATGGATGGAAGAGGTTGAGTTGGTGAATGGTGTGAAGAGAAAGGATTGAAGTAGTGAATGTAGGAAGGACGAGCTGGATTTTATCCCAAGAGTCGGGAGCAAAACAAGAGAGAAGTGGGAAGGCGCGGGTGGGAAGACAGGGAAAACAACACGTGACAGGTCCTCCAGAAATACCTGGGAGACAGGAGGGCCAGCTGGAAGTCAGGGAAGGAGCGCGTTCTGGAGGCAGTGAGCCTGAGGCGAACTTTCTGGTGTGTTGTAGTCAGGCAAATTGGGGTTGGTCTGCACATGACGCGCCCGGAAGGCAACCTAGGAAAGAGGAATTTTCTTCAGGGGAAGAGGGGTGAAAGAAGATAGTTGCCTACTTTGTCCTGTTCAGGCGTGTTGCTGGAGGCAAGAAGAGTGGGTGAGATTTCCAGGTTCAAAGTTGGCTCCTCAGTAAAATAAGAGGTCAGTGAATATTCACAAGCAGTGATGTAGATGGAGTGAGGTGATGTGATGATACCTTAGCCCAGAGCTGGGTAAGAACTAAGGTCCAAGTTAGAGAAGAGTGGAGCTGGGCACATACAAATGGGAGAAAGTTGACTTCTCAGGAAGGAGCGACCAAAGGAACTTTGAGATGTGATTGCTGAGTCACATATGAGAAGGCAGAATTATCACTGGGTAATTCCCGGATAAGAAATAAGGTGGATAAAGGATATAAAAGAATTCACAAAATATAAAGTCTTGTGATGACTTGACTCTGAGTGGAAGTGTAGTGATACTGTGGTTATAGGGAAGAAACTATGGGGAGAGTGAGGTCTTTGAAAAGAGGGAAGCTAAATACTTAGTGGGGCAATAAAGTTGGCATTTCAGGAAAGCGCGTTCTGATGTGCCTCAGGAGAGGGAAAGTGAGGTGAATGTGATATCTTAAGATAACCTATTTAGGTAGAGAGACTGGTGTGAATGCTGGAAGATTCATTGGTAATTTTAGGTCCTGAAATAAATGACTAAATTATTCTATAGTTGAAAGACTTGTTAAAGAATCTAGGCCTTTTAAAGAGCTGTTGGATATACTGTGAATGGGTGAAGGTGACAGGTTAACATTGAAGTCGCGGCGGCGGTAGTGGTTGAAGTAGTAGAGCCTAGCTCAGACGGGCTTAGGGTTGAAGGCTACAGTTGGGATCTGGGGCGGGCAAGTGAAGTGAAGTTCTCAACTTAGGCAAGGGTATATTTTGCCTGTGAAGTCATGGTAGTGAGGTAAATTTTGGGACTTGGAGGGTATTGAAAAAAGCAGGCACGCCAAGGGGGGCGGGGCAGACATGTAAGTAGCTATATCTCATGGGCTGGAGAAATAAGGATCTTCTTCTCAATAATTATTGAGATTCAACTTGAGGTATAGATGAGGGAGTAAGTCGGGATGAGAGATTACTATGCCACTTGAGAAAGGATGATTGAGGCGAGGGGAAACGGGGGATAAACTGAACTCAAAGGGGATGATAAAAGCCTTTACTTAATGAAGCTCTGAGCTCCAGCTAGATGAAAACTTCGTCAACCGGGGCTGCTAAATCAAGCGGGCCTAACCTGGAGGCAATGCTGCTTGGAAGAAGATCTGAGTCTGGTGCCTCTGGTGGTCACTGGCGGCTTCTTTGTTGGAAGGAGAGATCTGCCAAGGGTTCTGATCAGAAACCTGAGAGGGCTTTTCGAGATGCAAAATAGAGTGGGGCCATGCCCATGGCTGAACAAGAGAACAACCTAGTTCAGTGTGGCAGGTCTGCATCAGTTCCAGGGTGGATGGCGAGTTCGGTCCACACCCTTACAATACACAATAAGCGGGTAAGTGCAGCTTCTTCAGATGCAAAACTCGGGGGCATGTAGGGAAATTAAAAATATGAGGGTTGAGGCCTTGGGTTTCCAAGTTCTGGATATGAGCTCTTCTCAGTAATGATGACAACTTCATCAATACGGAACAGAATTTGAGAAGGTAAGCTGAGGAGCATGAAAACATCAGCTGGACGTCAATGATCTTAGCCATGCCGATAATCTAGATGGGATAGCTCTTCTCATAACTTTCATTTCATCAACCACCGAGACTTTCGTAAGTATTCAAGCCGCAGAATAACTTGAGCAGAATATGTTTTCTAGAGGTTCCTAGAGGTACGGCACGGCATAGAGAGAAGTTTTCGTCCAGCCCTTCAAAGGCGATCCAGGCTTTGTTCTCGAATCTGATTGGCAATCTTGGTGTTCACGAGGAAGAAAGAACTCAAGTTGGAACAACTTTACTTGAGATTCTTTATTGTAGATTTACGACGAGAATCCTCCGCGTCTTCATTTCCAAAAGTGATGGAATGGTCTCGAAACTGACTCGAAGCTCGATGGCCAGAACTGAAGACATTGCCGAGATGTTCATACCAAGGCACAGAACCGGATAAAATAAGGCTAGCTGCGTCTTCCGGCTGAGTAGCAGTTCAAGCCCTCTCCAAGGTGTTCGGACTGAACTGTGAAAGGATTTTGGCCGCAGCTTGCGCTCCGACTTCTTCTATTTCTATATTGTTCTCATCAGTCAGCTGTTTGGAACCGACATGGTTGCCTTGTCCAGATCAGCCGTTGTGTCTGGCATCTCTGTGTCTCAGTCTCATAATCCACTATGCTTGTGTTCATGTAAGCATCTCTGTGTCATGTGGTACAATCGTCGTTGAGAGGATCGCACGCGCACAAGAAACACGGAAGATTCATTCTTGACCAATCAGGACCATCGTCCCATAGGCCGTCTCATCGGGCATCTCTGGCTGCTTGGCTCGGCAAACGGCTGCAGCTGCCCGGAGCGTGGCACCTCGCCACGCGCTTCCAAACTCTTCCAAGTCAGATCCTTGGACCGCCTTGCGGCGTCCATCATGACCTCCTTCTCAAACCTATGAAGGCTGCTCCTTCTATCGGCCGGCAAGCAATTAAGACAACGATCCTCGTCACCTGAGACGTCGCGGCCTCAAATGTTCCGTCGGAATCCGCGACGACATGAGTCGAACTCCGAAGAGCTTATGTCGATCTTGGACGAGGGGAGTAAAACTCCACACAGACTCCTTACACCGAGCCTAGTCCAACATCAGACTCTTTTACCTGCTGATACAACAGACTATTGCATCTGTCAGCCTCTTACTTGGAAGTTCGCCTCGTGTTGAGTCCTGCCCAAAGATTGCGGCCCGCTTCCGCGCTCCCTTACTGCAAGGTTTCTCCATTAGGATTATTCATTTGTCTCATCTCGAACCAGCGCCACGGAATGGGAAACTTCTCGAGCAACTCCAAGCGAGAATTCCGGGTTCCCTAGTAGGGGGGGCTCCGGAGTCTCCCAGGGTCTCACAAGAACATGCGGGGCATGGCACAAAAAGAAAGTCAACGAATCACCTCTGAGCTAAGACCTTGAGTGCATCACCACCGGAATGCCCTCGAAAAGTTTACAAAAAGAATTGCCGCGTCCGAGCAGGGCAGTCTTAACGACTCAACTTGATGCAATACGAAAGACCATCTTGCTTTCGAAGGAGTCCGGTGACGTAAGATGGTCAGCTTCTTCATTCCTTTTCAGATGTGCCAATCGAATGATGTCTTTGCAATAACCTGACTGGCGGTTACACAACACATCGAAAGCTCGCATGCACAATATCGACTTTGACCCGGTCCAATGCAAGTCCCTCAAGGGAACCAACCGGATCTTCGGCTTTTCAACAGGACAAGGGGGGCAGATCTGGAGAAAAGCAAGTTCAGACGAAGGGAGTGATCAATTTGACTCAAGCATTCAATGAGCTCCTCCAACGGGTCATCGCGACCGCCTTGTCCGTCTTACGCGAACCCCTTGCATTATCGTCTGAGCTGAGGTACTTGTACCAAGTGCCCATATAGGGACACAGCAACTAAAAGTTATAGCTAAATATTATCAAGAACTACATATACTCTTCCCTATTTTCTTATAAATACTAATCTATGAAGGTCTAAGATTTAAATCTTTACTTTACCTAACCCGCAGTTGACAATGTCATTAACTACCAAGGTTCCATTCCCTGCTGTATATAATATGAGCAATACAAGCAGGGGAACTTTATTGTCTGAGCTCGCAGCTTTCATTGCTTGTCGGGAGTCCTCGGATCGCCTTATAATTGCTTTTCCCTGCAGTGATGAGAGGAACCATTCTGCGGGGGCCGTAACCACTAGGTAAACCGGCGTATTAGCACTGTTCGTTTTTCATTAAGGGAGGTGAAACACACAGCAGAGCGCTCAATGACGACTCCGTGCAGGAGATTTCCCCCCCTTCGGCTCTCCCTCTCTTCTTCAATAACACGAGGATTCACTCTCTTGGACTCAACGCCGACGCCAAAGCCGAACCGGGAACCGAATGTCTCGAGTAGGCGTGTAATTTGAGTTTCCTGGTTCCCAGGAAAAGACTTTCTGTTTACTCCGATCTACTCCCTGCATTGATCTACCGAGTCTTCCAGTCGGGCGGATCTCAGACATGCGGCGCCTTTGTTAGTATTCGGGTTTTCTTCGAGAAAATTTTGCAATCACAAAGCGATCTAAACGACTTTCAGTGCAAAGCAACGTCGATGATGTTCGATGTGACTGTTAGTATCACGTTGAGTATCTAGGCTTCCAGAATACGTCCCTACTGTCACGTATCTTGGGTTGGGCGGAACGTTCTTGCAGCGTACCCGAAACTCCGTGACGCTGGGCGACAGCATTCCCACCATACAAAGCATCACGTTGGCTGGCGTTGACGCGGCGGGAAGATTTCGAGTGCCACATGCAATCTATACGAGAAGAGAAATATTTTCCATTCCTTGCGGCTACCAACACGTAAGAGGGAGAGAAGGGCAGTCCTCCGCGGCACTGAACATATCCCGGAAGCCTATGCCGGAAGACATGGCCCGTCGACTAGCAAGGTCAACGCAAGCCACTCCGCGGAGGGTGACCGGGTCGGCCGTCTTCTCGCACGGTAGGTAGGCCAAGGAAAACAACATCTGGAGATTACGTATCCGGGCTGCACCTTCGCATGTCTTGCATGACCCCTGATGTACCATCCCAACATCCAAACACAAAATCGACCAACAGGACCAAGCGGACCAACATGTTCCTGCTTGCAATCTCCACCTCGATGGCGGGCCGGGGGGGATGCTGCCGTGCTTCGTGAACTTCTTCTTCGAAAAGGAGTGTGGGCAAACACTGCCGGGGTCTGCATCCACAATGGTTGATACAAAAAGCCTCGGAGCTCTCACCTGATGGGACGGCAGCATCTCACCAGACCTGTTGGACCAGAGCACCGCATCTCACTTGCAGAACGAACGCGCTGGCAGAATCAGGAAGAATTGGCCACTTCGATTTCTTGCTCACTTCCCCCAGAAAACCCTCCACCATGAGCGGCCATCCCGACGGAAGGGAAACTTCTCTCCCTCCCCTTCCACCTGTCGACGAAAAGGATGTCCAAGTCACCATGACCGCCGCGATGTTCTCTGACGAGAAATACATCCACGAAACGGCATCATCGAGACCAGCACGAGATGTGCAATCTGACGACGAGACGAGCAGCGTATCCAGCGAGCCTCAGGCTCTTGCTCTCTCCAAGGCCAGGGCCATTGCCCTCGTCGCAACAGCCACAGGCGCGTGTTTCTTGAACGTAAGTGACCAGCGAGTTCCGCCGACGTACGCCGGGGATACCTATCTAATACTGTCACCCAGACGCTCTCTATCCAGGCCGTCGTCATCATCCTCCCGACGATCGGCCGAGACCTCAACATCCCGGAATCTCGCCTGCAATGGATCGTCTCGGCCTACTCTCTCACTTTCGGTTGCTTCCTCCTGTTCTGGGGTCGCATCGCCGACATCTACGGCAAGCGTTTCATTTTCATCGCCGGCACCGCGTGGCTCGCCATCATGACCCTCGCCAGCGCCTTCATCCCCAACGAGATTGCCTTCGATTTCTTCCGCGGCCTGCAAGGCCTCGGCGCCGCCGCCAACGTGCCCACCGCCATCGGCATCTTGGGCACCGCGTTTCCGCCTGGCAAGGCCAAGACGTACGCTTTCGCTGCTTACGGTGCCGGCGCGCCCTTGGGCAGCATCTTCGGCAACATCTTGTCTGGTATCATTGCCCAATATGCCAGCTGGAAGTGGGTTCTCGGCGTCCTGGCGTCGATGGCCGGCTTGGTCGCCGTGGCTGGAATCTTCGTCATCCCCCAAGAGCTGGTTACGTTGCGTCAGAAAGGCGTCGGCACTAGGAAGTCCGTCGATTGGATCGGCGGCGGCCTCATCACCATTGGCCTCCTCGCACTCATGTTGGCCCTCACGGAAGGCAACGTGGTCGGCTGGCGCACGCCGTGGATCTCGGTGCTACTCGTCGTCTCGCTCATCGTCATTGTCGCGTTTTGGTTCTGGCAACGTCACCTGGAGTTCAAGACCTCTCGGCCACCTCTGATGAAGACGTCCATCTTCCACAGCGTCAAGTTCTGCGCCGCCCTCGCCATCATGGCCCTCTTCTTCTCTTCTTTCAACAACTTCCTGACGTACGCTACGTACTTCTACCAGCAGTATCAGGGCAAAGACATCATCACGACGACGTTGTACTTCCTCCCCACAGGAGCGGCCGGCATCTTGGTCGCGTGGGCCGCGGGGCTCCTGATATCGCGTGTGCCCACGTACCTCTTGCTGCTCTGTGGCAGTGCCTCCGTCTCGATCGCTTGTCTTCTGTTTGCGGCGCCGATCCCTCCAACCACGTCTTACTTTGCCTACGGTCTACCAGCCATGATTCTGTCAGTCATCGGCTCGGATACTGCTTGGCCGTCGTTGACGCTCTTCGTCTCCAAGTCGCTTCCCCAAGAGGACCAAGCCCTTGGCGGTGCGCTTGTCAACTCTGTGGGTCAGGTCGGTCGATCGATCGGTTTGGCTATTTCTACTGCCATCCAAACTGCAGCGATGGCAAACGCCAGGGGCACTTCTGTTGAGAATGTGGGCCCCGTTCGGGAGTGGGACCAGCCATCACTAGATGGTATTAGAGCAGCTTCGTGGATGAACTTTGCCTTGGGCATTACATCTCTCATGATTGTTTGTGTTTTCTTCCGAGGCTCTGAGATAGTCGGCAAGGCCGAACCGTCCAAGCCCAAGGAATCCAGTGATGAAGAAGCAATTGTCTACAGGGAGGCAAAGGTGTAAACCAAGGCAATAGTGATAGAAGTACATAAGAAAAGTTTCGCATTTTTCCCACTTTCCCGCTTCCCACTTACTTTTCCATTGCCGTGATACCTCGTAAGTAGCTCAAGACACGGGGCAGCACACGACCGCACCAGCTGGCGATCGCATTCCTCCCGGAAGAACCATCTGCGTTGCCGAGTCTCGAGGGATGAGGAAATCTATAGAATGGCTCGCTTGTTCAAGGACAGGGTCATGGACTCGCAAACGACCCGCCCGGGAGAACGCGGAAATCCCCGTATAGTACCAGATCACCCCGTCCAAGCGATGTCTCTTTCCGCATTTGGGGGCCAGGGGGGGCGCTGGTGTGGTGCTTCTAGACTCGTATGCCGGCCGCTTGGCCGTGCGGCGTAGGCCCACGCTCGATGTTTGCTATAATCTATAATCTAAAAACCCTGTTCCAAACTCTTCACTGCGGGCGTGGACGAAGCAAACAACCTGTGTATGGCGTGAAGCGGGGGAACCAACAATGCGTTTTCTGCAACTCCTCGTAACGGTGGCTGAAAAGAATTACACGACATATTTCTCGACGGGCTTGCGGTTCGCTATCTTGCTTGTGTTCAGGATGATCCCCGTCTCTGCATGTCATGCCGTATAATCAACAATACTACCCATGTGATGATGCTGACCTGAAGGATCGGGATCTCGCACTGTCGACTTCGCTCGGCACGAAGAACTCTGGGGCCTGCCGTCGATCGGCCCAGCAGTGGCCGTTTGGCGCTCAGTGTTGCCGTCGCAATGTGACAATGCAGAACAAGATCGTCAATAGCTACAATGAATCTCATCAAAAGGGCTAGGGATGGGGCCTGGCTCGTTCTTGTTGAAGATTACATCCAAGCGTGTGCCTTTGACATGATTCCCGCTCATCTTGAAAATCAAATTGTGGATGCTTTTCCTTTTCAAAATGAAGTGTTTGTGGTGTTCGATATTACATTCGTCTAAAATCGTACTATTCTCACGACCAAAGAGTACTGCTCACGAGGTTTGCAAAAGCTACTAGAGTTGTTCCATAACATGTTTATTCTCTAAGACGTCCCCAGGTCGACCCCATCTTTGCTGCCCCGGATTTCCCAAGATCCACTTGCGATCCCACCTATCCTCTTCGTTCATGGAGATATCTTCTTCGCCAGTAAGAGCTCCACTATGTACAACCTTATCTTTTCATTGTTTGTTCTTGTCATATAAGTCGTTAATGCTTCCCTTCTGTGTTTATCTGCGAAGCTTCATTGCCATTCGCCTGTTCATTTGGGCTATCCTGTACCGTTGTCTCTCTTCAGGGGTTTTCGTCACTAGCATCTTAAACGCCATGTTGTCCGATGCCATTAGGTGACATTTGTCGCGATTAGCCTCGGCCTCGTGAATGTTGCGATCGACGATATAGTCTTCGTGAGAAAACATCAAGGAGTCGTGAAGCGTTGGTTCGTCGTCGTCCTCTTCTGGGCACGTGTCAGACTCGTAAGCATCGGGCTCGAAGTAAACTCTCTCTCCCCTGGAATCCAAGAACCGAACCGACTTTATCCGTTTGCCTGTGAGGTGCTCTTCTGGGTACGCGGAGCTCTTCTTCAGACAGCTTTTGACCACAAGCGCGGTGGTTGGAGACGCTGTCGTTGGTTGCTTTCCGACCTGGTCGACGACGCAGGGAACATTCGACTGGCCGAAAAGAGCTCGCTTCAATGAGTGCGACGCAGCCGTTGGGACCGGTTCCACGGTGTCTTTGGTGAACTCGACCTTCTTAACAGGCCTCCAAGCGGGCTGTGTCGACGACGGCCCCTTGAGGCAAGACTTCTCCGGGTAGGCCTCCATCATGGCCAGGGCGGGGTCAATGCCGGACTGGAACATTGCTGGGAGGAGTAGGGAATGCTTGGCGTTTTGCTCGCCCTTGCTCTTCAAGATCTTTGCGTGTGACTTGTGCACAAAGTTCTTGGCTGATTCAGATATGTTGGAATTTTCAGCTCCGTCGAAGGCCTCGACAGCCTCATTTTCGACTGCCATCATAGGCTCGTTGATGGCCGTGAGATCCCGGGAAACAGTCGACATCTTGAAGGTCGTTGTGTTTGAGACGCTTATCGAAGCTTCTTGTTGTTGGGGATGGAAGTCGATGTGGGGATGAAGAAGCAACTTGGTGAATTGAAGTGGTAGAGGTGAATAACTGTTGCAATGTGCTTCAAACAGAATACAAGATGGAGAGCAGATCATTTAGACACCATTCAGTACCACTGCCTACGATCTTTAGGGCTGGGTCCTGATTTCAAAGTACGGCAAAGCCACGCCTGCAAGGTGTGCTGCCTTGTGGTATCTAAACCTTACGACGTCGAGCCAAGGAAATGTTGCGAACAAAATGCCTTCAGGGTCCCCAAGGTAGGAGGTGGATAACACTGCCTAGGTAGCTTCCATTTATTTAGCAAACCTTGTCCAGTCATCTGCTACAACTCGGCGGGCACCTCTGACGGGTTTGGATTCTACAAATTCATGGAGAGAGCCCACGAAATTAGCCAGACGACCAGCGGTGACTGCATTTTCGTCTGTATTTCGGCCGATTGCTCATTTCACGTATTCTGGCGCCCTCACTCAGTTGAGCGCCAAGACTGTACGGGAAATATAATCGTTGGTATAGGGATTTATTTTCAGGCGAGTCACTGATAATTATCTCCGCTCAGCTGGTTCCAGACAGACATGAACACCAACCCTTGGTGAAAGAAGCGTCGGCGGATCTATGCGAAAAAGAAAAAGAAGAAGACACGCCCTTGGTTACGACTGAGGCAAAATTTGATTGTTGGTCTCCGGCTTACTTCCCTAGATGATCATCGTGAAGGGTTGATGTCGATCACAAGCACGGTGATGCAACTCTTATGGCTTCTCTTTTGTAACAGATCAAGGCAATACATCAAACAACCATGTTGAGCTTGTCTCACGAAAGCTACGACGCCCAGAACCGCCTGCACCATCGTTGAAAATCGACTAGACAGGACAAATATCTCGCCGTACGACAGAAAATTATGCAAAAGAAAGCGTCATTCATCAGGGACCCCTCGAAGTACTGGTTCTTGGCCGTGTCCATGCAGGCCTGTAGCAAAAGGAAAAAGAGGCTCATGCCGACTCCAATCTCTTCGCATCCGACTCCTGCCATGGGTACTTCTGCTCTATAGACCGGATTAATTGTTCGTGGTGCGTTGACCTCGGCTTGATCGTCGCTTCGTACGGTGCTACATGGCTGATTGCCCCCGGTAACGGCTTGAACTCTGGCTCGTACTCTTTCCCGTCCACAGTCGGCTTCCCGATATGAAAGACGGCCAACGACTGGGCGAAGTTGAGATAAAGCGAGTTGTCGGCGAGGATTCTACCAGGGCAGATCCGGCGACCGAAACCGAAAACGTATCTTCGCGGATCTGGCTCCGGCTCGCGACCCCCGCCTCCCAGGAACCGTTCGGGTCGAAAATCGAAGGGGTCTTTGTAGACGTCTGGATCGTGCATGAAGAACCTGCCAATCGTCAACAACAGCATCAGAAATGGGAAACAAAAGCCGGCTCGTCCTTCCACTTCATGACACGCACCAAATGTTGCAGAGTACCAATGAGCCCTTGGGAAGTCGGTAGTTCAGGTACGTTGTCTCCTCGGAACTCATGTGGATCAAACCCGTCGGGGCAATCGTATGCCAGCGCAGTATCTCCTGGATGAGAGCCTCGAGGTACGGCAGGTTGTCCCGATCGCTGACGGTAGGCAAACGGTCAGGACCAATAACCCGATCGATCTCTTCCTGGGCCGTCTTCTGTGCTTCGGGGAATTTGGCCATGGCAAGGAAAAAGGCGTTGATTGACGCCACAGACTATGACGAGTTAGTTCGTCGGCTCAAGCTCGTCCTCTCCATTGTGCCTTGCCTGGGCAACTCGTAGCTTACTGTGTCGGCCCCACCGCTGAAGATGGATCCTGCGGTCCATTTGTTGTTGTGTACGTCCTCCGGGGTGCCCTCGCTAGTTGCCATCGCTTTGGATAGGTATGAAGCGTTCTCCCTGCCTTCAGCAATTTGCTTTTCGACGAATCTGTAAGGCCCTTCCACGGCATCGACAAAGTCGGCGTGATACTGCTTGGCCTCTCTTTTCCAAGCGGTCCCGGGAAACCAGTCAGGGATGTACTTCACTTTTGACTCTTAGAATACGTCCAACGAAACTCAATCACGTGTGACGTAAAATCCAACTGACTTACTCATCGGAAAGAAGTTTACAAAATAACGCCCAAGCATAGACGAACGGGAAAAGTCGTCCATCACCTTGTTCATCTTGCCGAGCAGGGGGTCTTTGTTGAACTGGTCTGCATTGTAGCCGTATGCGATTTTCAACGCCACGGTCCCAGCCTCTCTATCGATAATGCGTGCATCAGCTGTTGCGCCGCGACCACGATTGACGTCATGATGTTTTGCTTACAGGTGAATGTGCTCTTTGAGTTCCTCTGGACGGTTCAGCAGGTGTAGCAGGAAGTGGCCGACCTCGGCCTCCTGAAGTTCGTCAAACTGGGCTGCTGTTGCCTTCGTCCCGATGACGCGAGCAAAGACCTCCCGATGAAGACGGAACGTGTGGCCATATGGTAGACCGCCGGTTGCTTTTTCCCAGCCAACCCTTGAATGCCATCAGCGTTTAGCATTCCTGCGATCTTTGCGTCAACGTACATTTCGCCAATAAATGGTAACTTGGGTCTCGATGACAGCTCGGCGGATTTCTTCTCTAGTAAGTCGAGGGCGATCTGGGCGTCGTTGATCACGATGAATGGCTTCCCAATGACCTTCAGGGCAGTGATGGGGCCTGTTTAGTCTTAGTCAGGCCAGAATCTCCCCTGCTTGCCGTTCTGATTCTCACCATATTCATCTTTGAACTTTGCATATGATTCTGCTGCAAAGGTGCCCTTTTTGGGAAGATCAAACATGTTCTGAACGATCGAAAGACCTCTGGGGCCGGGTGGTAATGGGAAGCGGCGGGCATCCTTTCTCGCTTGAATAATCTTGTCTGCCACGAAGATTGTGAAGAGGGCGGCGATGAAGCCCACCACGAGGGTTGAATCCTTCATCATTGCGATACAGCAGGGGAGATGGGGACTTGAGGACACCCGCGCTCACCGAAGGAATGCCATTCACTCGCCCTTTTGTAAGAATTGCGTCGAGCGGAACTGCCAGGTCACCTATCAAGCAGGGTCACGTAGAAAACGCCGAACCAATGAGAAACGTGGCCTTCGAGCTCGCGGGTCTGGTAAGACATTGGGGCATGTGTCGCGTCAGCGCTCTCCAAGAGCGTATGAAAGCCACAAATATCTATTGGATCTCCCCAAGCGTCATTCCTAGTGAAGGAGCCAAGTTCGCGCCATCAACGTCGGGGTGCATTGCTCAGATTTACGCGAAATGGTATTTGCTGTTGGTTGAAGGATTCAAGCGAGAAGCTCCAGTGTCGCTGATAGTGTTTGTAAATGCATAGGGAAGAGTGCAGCATTTGTTCGTATTTTAGTAAGAATTTCTGGTTGCTTGGGCCCTATGGATACTCGGTACAAGTACCTCGGCTTCAGTGTCGCTGACCTCCACGTCGGCCTACACTATGTATCTCGACCCGAACAGCCTCTGGTCGAACATGGCACGAGCAGGCGTGATGTCGCAGTAAGAACTGCCTGACTCATCGGAGCAGCGTTCCGAAGAGAACACCTTTGATCGAAGAAGCCCAAAAATTGCTACCTACCAAGAAAAGCTACGTAGGAGCGCGACAACCTGGTTACCGGTGGTGCGCCAGAATGATGGTATCTACTTTCGATACTGCACACCTCCTTTGCCTCTTCTGTGTTCCCATCGTTCACCATGGCTCTCGGAATGAACCCAAAAGCCGGGCGGGGGGATTCAGGGATTTCTCCAAGCGGCTCGATACGCGTAAATCTGAGCCTTGTAGACGTGAGCGATATCCAACCGATCCTGCCAGCATTCGTTCACTCACCTTCTCCACGTCCCAAACACCTGTCGTCGCGTAGATGTCTTTTTTCAAGTCCTCTCGCACCTGCTCAACGGAGAAACCGACGACGACGACATGGCTGCCGACGAAGGGAAGATCAATCGAGTCATCGCTGGTAGGAACACTGTCCATCAGGGCGCCTGGTTGCGTCGTTCATCAGTCGCGGGGGGTTGTTTGTCTCAGAAGGCAACCCGATCTTGCCAAGATTCGTGTGCTTACCACCCGTTTTCCAGACTCCGCTCTCCATGAGCGGCATGGCATTGGCAAAGTGTTGACTGCACACGCCCAGAGAAGTCAGCCCTCGTGCGATTTTCGAAAGGTTTGGGACTTCTTACGATCGGACTTGGATGCGCTTTTCGCGGGTTCCTGGCTTGTCGGGAATGATACAGAGAAACTCGTATTTCCCCTTTGGAACGGTAACACGACAGAGACTTTGTTGCGACATGTTGAAGATGCCAACGGCTTTGACGACTCCGAAAGTTGTTGCTTGCGACTGGCTGTTGGAAAAAGAAAAACTGGCAACGTTGGCAATTGACCGACCTTTTATAACCGAATCGGTACCAGGTGAGATGCACACCACGGATGCGGCTGGATGGCGTTGACATGTCGCGCCCAAAGGATGGGGTTCGACATCCGGCCCCGCAGCAAGGGCGCCTCTTGACCGCGCTAATTGTCGAATGCACGACCATCAACTATTCCTGATAGGCTGGCTCTGCTTGTATTAGGATACTTGTCGCTCTGCAGAAGGCAGCACTGGAACTGGAACGAGGCGGTCGTCAACCTGTTAGCCTGTTAGCCCATTAGCCCATTAGCCGGGTCTCCAGCAAGACCTCGAATGCTGATTGCTCCTGTACAAGATCCCGGGTATTCGTGAGGTTTCAATTTTCATTCAGAATGCCAGCAGGGCAAGCTGATACTTGAGATTGATCAGAGCTCCGGCAAGCTTGGCACCATGTGAAAGCATCTTCCTGGGAGGGTTGACCATCACCCACATCACGTTCGCAACCAAGTCACTTCAATGCTCTTTGTGAAGATTTCACTGCGCGCTGGCGACTTAGTTGAATCAATTACCAAATGCTCTAGGTCGAAAGGGCCAAACAGGCGTCTACAGCCAGTCCAACCCTGCCCTGCTTCTGGTACACCACGTCCGAAATGATGTCCCTGTCGAGGTCGGGAAACATCCCTGCCAGGGTCTCGACGACATTATTGTGCTCCGCGCGATGAAGGCGCTGAGCCTCCGCGGCCTCAGCGCTTGCTTGTCTCGCAGCCGCCTCCTCTGCCGAGAGCTGCTGGCGAGAGCTGGGCCCTTGACCCTCATCTTCCATGCTCGGCCTGGGTGTCATTATCTCAGGGTGTCCCAGCGGCTGAGAAGAGCTGCTAGGTCCGGGCGGAGATGAAGACGGCTCGTCCGAGAACATTCGGCCGATGGTATTGAGGGGCTTCTGTATTGAGCGGAGCAGGCCCGTGATCGGAGCCTGGTCCGTATCTGTCGCGCCCTCGTTCGATGATGTCGACCTGCGGGGTACCGACGATTCGCCCGAGGCGATTTCTAGAGATGGCCGTGTTGTCGATGATTCGCTTGGTGGAAAGCTAAACCCTTTTTCTGAGAATGTAGGCTCTTGTACCGGATACGGGGAGTCGAGCTTGTGCTTCTCGGCTATGGCTGATACAGCGGCCTCGACGTTCTTTTCGAATTCTTCGTCGGTAATAGTCAGAGTGGTCCTATCCATGTTCTCGATGAACTGAATAGCACCCATCTACATTCTGTTAGCACGGTATGGGAAAAGCCGATAGAATGAGTCCTACCAAGGATGATAAGTAGTAACCAGCTTCGCCACCAAGCTTGTCCTGGTTTCTGAAGCGAAGGATGTACTGTACGTTGGATACCAGGTGCTCGGGGTTGGCTTGGAGAACAACGTAGATTAGGAGAGGCATGAAAGAATCCGCTGATGAATCCGACTTGGAATGTTTCAAAAGGCCTTGAATGCGTTAGTTTTTTCAACAAGACAAGATGACTGGTCCGCGACTCGTCCTCACCGAAAATGACTTTGCAGCAGTTCAAGACACAGATGATCTTGTCACGCGGGGCGCGATAAGACTTGATCTTCAGGAGCTCTACAATCTGTTAGTAAACGGTTGATACCGCCGACTTTGAGTATGCTAACCTTGTTGTGCAAGCTTCAAGAACCGCCGGCCGCTCTCACCAGACGATGGAATGTCAAGATGCTCTTCCCTCAACCATGCGTAAATCTGGATTTTCTGCGTCAGAACGTCGTCACGTTCAACGTCTTCTTGGTGCTGTCCTCTCCTTCCAGGGCCCATAGGTCGCTCGCCGCCTCTCCTCTTGGGCTTTGCGCCAGGAATAGGCTGAGGCGGCGGGATAGCAGGGGAGAAGGTTTGCGTGTAGAGTCTGTTCATAACGAGTTTCTCCATGCCTTCTCGAGCGTTATCGAACTCGGCATCAGAGACATCTCGCCATACTTCACATTGGGCCATCTTATTGGCAATAAACGCCAGAAAATCGCTTATGATCTTAACCTGCTCATGCACCATCCACTGTCGTTTTCCGAACTCTGATAGGAATGACTTGAGGTATCTTGCGACTGGATCCGCCTTCTTGTTTCGCAGTTGTTCCAAGAATCGGTGGAAGTCAAATGGCAACGCTGGCTCTGGCTCTGGCTCCGGAGGCGGAGGTCGGTGAAGCCCAGGTGACATTTGAGAGTCAACACTCGTATGACGATCGTCGTGCGAACGTGCTGGTGTTGCTGGGTGACCGTCCTTAGGCGGCACGGGCGGCCCTTGGTCGTCAGCCGGTCCTTCAGGGGAGAGAATGCTCGCAGGAGACGCGCTGTGTATCCTTAGTCCCTGCAGCTCTTGGACCTGATGAGAAAGCGAGGGCGCAAGAGGTTCCAAACTGGATTGACGGGGAGGGTGCTGGATGCCGGGGCTTCCCAACATCGGCGAGGCAATCTCTAGCCTGGGACTCATGACTTCCTCAGCTCCAGGGCCTCCGCCGTCACCGGTGAACTGCTCCATGATGCTCTGAATCTCGGAACGTGACCCCTCTTGCTCATCTTCACTTGCGTATCTACGCTCGTCGTAGCCGGCGTCGGATCGGGTGGGAGAGGACTCGGACGAGACTCGGCGCGGGCCTGAGTACGAAGGTGTTCGCGAGGGAGGTTGAGATGTCCTCGGGGTAGAAGGTGTCGGATCAACATAAGGTGCCGACGTTGCTTCTATTGTAAGGTACTGCGTGGCGGTCTCAGGTGGACGAGGGCTCGTTGGCTTCAGTGTAGCAACCGAGGAGGTCATGGATTCCGAAGTGTCCCCAAGGGCAGGTGCGGAGGCGTTGTGACTAGATCTTTCGGCGGATTTGCTGGCCGTGTCCGCGGCTGCTTTCTGTTCTTTGCTGGGGGCGGGAGCATCGTCGCCCAAGTCAACCAAGTCGTCGGAAGCTTGCTGCTTGCCCGCTGCCTTCTCAGAGAGTGTAGGTTTGCCATCTTCGCGATGGATCTCGAGGCTGGCGAGCTCTGTTTCAGCCTTGGACCCCGCGGGCTCGGCGCTCGTCACCGAGACAGCCGTCTTGTCATTTTGTGTGTCGCCAGGCAGGCCGGAAGGATGATCTGCGGAATCTGTAGAAGACATACACCACAGATATTCGGATCGAGTATGTTGTTGAAGAACAGGGCTCCAGCTATGACGAGCAGTTGAGATGGATGTTGGGGTCGAAGTCGGCGGCGGGTTGTGGGGGATGAGGCTCGAGCTCAGCGAACGGCGGAGGCGGGACAGTTGCTGACATGCAGAAGCACCAATTTGACGAGCTGAAGAAGACAGGATGTCCGCAACGAGCAAGGCTTTCGACAAATGAGGTGTCGCCAACGGCTACTGCGAGCAAATGTTGTGGTGGGTGTTGCCGGCAGTAGATGCGCAGTGGCGAGCTTTTGCAACTATCACGGGATAGGATCAGCGACGTAGTAATAGCGGGTTGACCGTGTGACGATTGGAAAGGCTACAGTGGTGCTCAGCGATTCTAGACCCCACAATTCGTGGGGTGGAACGCCAGGACCGCTGCTGCCCTGCGGATGGCGCCTGGTGACGGGAGCCAGAGTTTTGCCGAAACCCAGGGTCCCAGAGCATGCAGATATTACGGAGGCTCCACTTCAACGACGTCACTTCCATTGTCTGGCAGTGGCCGAGCTTTTCGGGGAAAACATTCGCCGGACTCCCTGAGGGCCGCTTAGGTAAAGCCGGATCCGACATCATGAATCCCGATTATCCACAACCACCGCCGGTCGGATACGGATGCCCGGAGTCTCTCATCGATCTTCCGTATCGGCGCACGGTTCCCTCATTCTAGTGTCTCAGCTTGACAAGGACCAAACTTCTCCAATTTTCCCTTCAACCTCGGCTTGCCAGTTTGCAGCACCGTTCTCGACTCATTCTTGCATGAAAAGAGATGCCCTAGAGGAGAAAATCTGCCACCATCGCCCATTATGACCAAAAACGCTGGACCATCTTGTCGGATCAGCGCAGGGGAGTTTAGCCCTGATCTTTTCGCTTGCTTGGACCGCACCTCTGGACCGCTAAGTTCCGTCCTCGACGACAACGCCGTTTCCTCTCAATCAGACGAAATCGAGACCTTTGTTTTTTTCTTTGGAGTAACGCTCTCCGTCCGGTCGGTGTGAGGTAACAAACGCCAGTCTCTCATCTACTTATTTTCCCTACCCACTGGGCTCCGAACTCTGTGCTCCGGGCGTCCCGATGTGCGAGCCTATCTGCGCTCGGTTCTCTGACAAGTGTCAAGCGGCAAGAACCTTGCCAAGCTGTCCTAAATGGGTGGTGACTCCTATTGATTTCGGGACCCGTAACTTTTTCCCACCACACCGGATGTCAAACCTAGGATGGTAAGTCGATGTATTCATTGTCGGTATGAGGCGTTGTGCTCGCCAAGTGGCCAGGACTCTGCACCCATCCTTGCTCAGGAGTTCGGCTTTGTGAGCGTTTTCTCGTTTCGATCTGGTCATCTCAAGTTTCAGGCTGGAACTTCTAGAACGTATCGTGTTCAACCCAACTCGACGACCCACCACGGACGCCGTCAAACTCGCAAGCTGTACTTTTATCGACAAGCGCCGTCCGGAGATCGGGGAATCTCTTGGTGGAAGGCAGCCCTCCAGCTCGAGTCGTGCTGGAGGGCGCAGTCATGGTTTCGGAGGCGTAGTTGACAGCTGGATGGGCTGAATACCTCTTTGACTTGCTACGCACTTTGTTTCTGGCCCGCCTGCCGTCTCGTCTTCCCGAACTGCGAAGGTCTAGGCTCTCAAGCGAGGCCACAACCTCTATAAACGCTGAATAATGACAACTCCTACTTCCTCGGGGCCGACGGAAAGAGCCTCGCCGCTGAATGCGAGGTCATCCCCGGCATGAGGCCGGAAAGATAAACTTTGAGGGAGAAACCCTCGACCCAGCCTCGTGGATCACGGTTTGTTCTGCAAACAAATTCTCCGAAACGACGGCCTTGACCCCAAATCGATCACACTCGATGGGCAACCTTATCGGATTTGGACTACCGAGGAGAAGCTAGTATACGATGCCTCGGTCCATGGAGAGGATCCTCCTGCTCCCGCTTTTGGCCCTTGATCTCCGATAAACGAAACGCACCAGGCCTTATGCCGGCCGCAGGAAGAGACGTCAGAGGTGACCAATCAGCCGGAGACAGGCACAGCAAAGGACGTGGTTATCCAAACCCGAGGGCTTGGCTGCTGCATCCCAGGAACCTGTCACCGTGCTTTCGCCTGAAGGGAACAGATGTTTCCCAGAACGGACAGACTTGCGACTTGGGACCTACCACCATTCCGCATTTGCCCGCGCCTCGGGAGATTCCTCACGAACCCCAGCTACGTCTTACACGCCAAGGGACCCTTATTTGGGGGGTTATTGTTTACTGTCCGTGGCGGTGCGAGAGATGCGACTGGTTGCTTTTTGGACGGCGAATTGGGTCGAGTTATGGCAGGAAGTGGGATGGTGTGGAGACGTCGCCGAGGTTGACAATACACCACACTAAATCGTCATCTCAACACCAAAGCCAAGGCCCGACGGCGTGCGTCTCGATGCGCAGCAAATTTGGTATAAAGATGGCTGCAAGACCCATGTGACCGAAGTCATATCATCAACAGCTAACACAGGAACTAAACACCGTAGCATTCAGCTCGCCATCATCCACGCCCAGGAGGCTTGTCATTCACTCCGCGACGCTGTATCTCAGCCTGCTCTGCGAGCTTTTTTTCATTTTTTTCTTCTTAGGACCTTTCAAACATTCCTTTTCCTTCACGATGAAGTTTAGCAACCTTCTGGCCTTGGCTGCCACCGCGGCCGCCTTCCCCGCGCTCCAGGAGTCCACCAACGAGGAGCTCGAGGTTCGTGACATTGAGGCCCGCCAGCGTGGCCGCCAGCGTGGCCGCCAGCGTGGCCGTCGTATCGGATCTACCGCCAAGGAGTTCACGCAAGGCGGCTGCAAGGAAGTCATCATGATATTTGCCCGTGGCTCGACCGAAACCGGCAACATGGGCACGATCTGCGGTCCTCCCACTGCGAACGCCGTCAAGTCCCAGTTCTCGAGTATGGCGGTCGAGGGCGTCGACTACGCCGCTGGTCTGGCCACGAACACGCTTCCCGGAGGCGCGGACCCCAAGGGCATCGCTGAGATGAAGCGTCTTATCGATAAGGCCAACACCGACTGCCCGAACTCGATGCTTGTCGTCGGCGGCTACAGCCAGGGCGCTGCCGTCACGCACCGCGCCGTCGAGGACCTTCCTCAGGGACAAAAGGACCAGATCGTCGCCGCCTTCATGTTTGGAGATACCCAGTTCCAGCAGGAGGGAGGCAAGATCGCCGACTTCCCAGAGGACAAGACCAACATCATCTGTGCCAGGGGTGACGCAGTTTGCAGAGGCACGCTTACCATCTTGCCCGCCCATTTGTCATACGGCAACCGGGCTCAGGACCAAGCCGACTTCATTACGCAGAAGCTCACTGCGGCCGGCGCCCAGAGGCGCAAGTAAGAGGGTTAGCTTTGCATATTCACGAGTCGATGGCAGAAGGGTTTTTCTCTTTCCCAATACCCCAGCATAACTGGCGGCGGCAAGCTCTGTTTTCTGTTTCCTATCTTCTCTTCTCTTCCCTCAACGGGCATTTAAATGGGTATTCTTTTCTTCTGTTGCATAATTTTGGACCGGAGATTATTTGCGTGTGTGACAGCATCAAGGCCTCGAGAGGGACTGTTCTGGCGATGGGGCAGCTAGAGAGAGCTAGACTGGAATTAGGGGAAGAGTTGGCGGCTACCAAGACAGGCCTCAGACACTCGTTGATCGATGTGCAAATCCAAGGGAAAAAGAAGAAGAAAAAAAAGGAAAAAACCATCCAAAAAGTAGTCTGTGACATTGACTGACTGAAGGCCTGACGTGTCGGGGTTCCAGGGTCGACTAAAGTGACATAGTGTTGGATAATGACCAATGGTTTGACACGGTGCTACCGTACGTTCCTGTGCATAGTACTTTGGTGTCAACTCCTCATCCGCACTGTCCTTGAATCAGTCTCGTTTCACCCAGAACACGAACCTTCCATATTGCATCTCGAACGATATCGGCCTCTCAACATCAGCGCCGTCTCACTCCAACAGAACAGACGATGGCATCATTCACCACCATCCCGCTGGCAGCCGCCTACCACAACCAGGAAAAAACATGCCGAAGTTCTCAATCCCGACGGCGTCGCCTTCTCGCCATGCCGGCCAGAAATGCACGATATCTCCACCAGCTTGCGGCGTCGTCTCAAAGGGTCTTGCCTGCACCGTCTTTCACCTGAAGATCCCCCTCGTATGACGCCCGAAAACTCGTTGCCGCTGCCGAGTATGCTCTGCCTACTTCAGTAGAAGAACGGATGGCATCCGTGCAGCCTCGCACCTCGGGACCTGCGTCTTTCCCGCACTCGAGAACCTTGAGGCGGCGGTTGATAAGAGGCGCCTTGGACAAGGAAGTCGAGGTTCGGACCGTCCTGACGCGGAGCCGCCTGGCAGAGGCTTGTTCTGTGGCCCGTCTGCCGTGGCGCATACGCGTCGCAGATAGAGACGCTTTCGGCAGTGTGTCCCGTCCGAGGCAGTAGGCCAAGCTACCAGGTCGTTATCCCTGATTTGTCCGGCGCCGTGGCACCTTGCAGCGACGGCCACCTGGTTCCGTTTAAGCTTCGGAACGTTTTGCTCCCACAAGTTGATGTGCACTATTATTACACGTGGGATAAGAAGCGGCTGGAAGGTTTGGCAGACAATAGCGTCGAGATTGTCGGAAACCTTCGAAACCTTCCAAACCTTCAATCGACTCCCTCAACTTCCAACTGTGCCATGTCCACTACTCCCTGCCGGCTGCTCAACTCAGTTCGCTCACTGTGGCTCTGCGCCTGGCAGGATTGACAGGAATGCACCACAAAATGGCCCAGAACCGTCAGCAACAACCCCCCCCCCCGGCCCAGCATGGTCCACCACGTGGGGAGATCAGCGCGCGATAATGGCGCCAACGGGGAAGCGACTCGCTCACCGTTGCGTGGAAGACTAGCAGATATCTGCTGGATTGATATCTTTAGCATCCTGCAGCGTCTAATTTCGCGAGGTCCTCTGGGTCTTTGGCAATGATAACCCACTCGGGTGAGATGCACGTCGTTAATGACGAACACGATACCCGCTCTTTTTCCCTTGCTTACCAGGTCTTCGTCTCCCCACGATTTCCTTCCTTCTTCCTGTTCGGACTCCTGTCAAAGCAGCAGCTGTTCGTGGGGAGGCGACAGGATGGCGCTTGATCTTCGCATTGTCAAGCTCAGTTTTCTGCACGTCCTGTCTGGTTAAAGCATCGCCATCAGAAGACCCATCCATCATTGCGACACGGCGCAACCAAAGCGCGCGTGCGACCGGGCCTGACGCAGCCCCACGAATTTCTCAAGACTTGGACGCACCGCCAATGCGACCGACCGCTCGTTTGAGTCACCTGGGAATGATCGGCTCCGCGGGATAATTTCATTTACACATTTCACTCGTTTTCTGCCGAATCGATGCCGTCAAAATGAACCAAAAACCGGCTTTCGATATACCACCGCCGCGTGTGGCCAACGTCTCACCGGAAATTTCACAGTCGCCTGATCCATCTTCGAGGCGCGATGCCATCACCTGGTGCAAGAGTGTATTCTTCGAGGTCATGCTTGGCCGGAAAACGCTGCCACCGTCCAAGAATGGGCGTCATATTCCACTGCAACTGGACCAAGAAGGCCCTTTGACGGACGAGAGGCGAGGCGGTCACCCCTACGTGTCCAACGCTATCCGAACCTCCCGATACACCGTATACGACTTCATACCGAAGCAGTTGTTTTTCCAGTTCTCCCGGATCGGCAACTTCTACTTCCTTTGCGTCGGTGTACCGCAGACTATACCCGGACTCTCCACTACTGGTTCATTTACAACGGCGAGTACTATCGCTCCCAAGACAGTTCGAGTACGGCTAATGCGTCCTAGATCTTGCCGCTTCTAATCTTCGTCTTGGTCACAGTTGCCAAGGAAGGCTACGACGATTGGAAGCGTCATCGCCTCGACAAGGTGGAAAATGCATGCACTGCCAAAGTTCTCAAGCATTCGAAACACCGGAGCCACAATACTTCCAATGGCTGGTTATCTACACTTCAAAACCGACTCGGAAGTAATCAGGAACGGCCTGATGCACAAGAGAAGTCGGACGAGCCTTGGATATCGACCAAGTGGGCTGATATTGAGGTCGGAGACGTTATCAAACTGGCTCGCAACGATCCGGTACCAGCAGATATTGTGCTGTTGCACGCTGACGGAGAAAACGGCTTGGCTTATATCGAGACGATGGCTCTCGACGGCGAGACGAACCTGAAGAGCAAACAAGTGTCGACTGCCATCACAGACTGTGACACCGTGGAGGGCATAATTGCCAGCGACGCCGAGTTTGTCGTTGAAGATCCCAATCCGGACCTGTACAAATTCGATGGAAAGGTCACCGCTCATGGAAAATCGCTGCCGCTGACATCCGCTGAGGTTATCTACCGCGGCAGCATTCTGCGGAACACTGGGTGCGCCGTCGGCATCGTTATTAACACAGGGGAGGAGTGTAAGATCCGCATGAACGCGAATCAACACCCGAAAGCTAAGAAGCCTGCGCTCGAGACTATAGCCAACAAGATCGTTATGACCTTGGCCTTTTACGTCATCATCCTGTCGGTCGGCTGCTCAATCGGCTATATTTTGTGGCAGAAGTCTCAGGAACGGATAAGCTGGTACCTCCAGGGTGCAGAGGTCAAGATCCATGAAATCGTCATCGGCTATATCATTCAGTTCAACAACGTCATACCACTGGCTCTTTACGTCAGTCTCGAGATTGTCAAGGTCGGCCAGCTCCTCATGCTCAACTCTGACATCGAGATGTACCACCCCGAAACCGATACACCAGCCCGTTGCAATACCAACACCATCCTGGAGAATCTGGGCCAAGTTGGTTACATTTTCACCGACAAAACTGGAACTCTCACCGAGAATGTGATGAAGTTCCGAAAGCTTAGTATTGCCGGAACGGCATGGCTTCATCAGCCCGACGTCGAGTTGGAGATTGAGAACAGCTCGTTTGACACACTGGACGAAGTCAAACAAGGCCCCCGGATCTCGACACAATACGTTCGTCCCGAGGCAGTATCAGAAGATTATATCCAGTCTCCGACATCATTTGGTAGACCATCCATGGCCCAGTCCAGGGCACCATCAATGCAGAGATCATCTTCCCAGTGGAGATCAACAGGCCGCCCGGACCACATCCAACCTGACGTAACCACCAAAGAACTCTTGGAGTTCATTGCTTTGAGACCGCACTCGTTGTTCGCAAGGCGGACGAAAGATTATATGCTAGCCATGGCATTGTGCCATACTTGTCGTCCAGAGATTAGGGATGGGGAAATGGAGTACCAGTCGTCTTCCCCAGATGAGCTGGCAATCGTCCGGGCTGCCCACGAGCTTGGGTACACCGTGACAGCCCGATCGTCCACGAGCGTCACCCTACGTCAAGCCTCTGATCCTGATAAAGACTTGGTGTTTGAGATCTTGGATGTTATCGAGTTCAGTAGCCATCGCAAGCGCATGTCTATCATCGTGCGATACCCTGATGGTAGAATCTGCATTATCTGCAAGGGCGCCGACTCTGTCATCCTTCCGAGGCTCAAGATGGCCAATCTGGCATTGCAAAAGGCACAGGATGTGCGGAAAAGCGCTGATCTTGAGCACGAACTTCTCAGAAAGAGCGAGCAGCAAGAGAGAAGGACAAGCATTGGCGGCCGTGCCAGCGTGACGCTACGCAGGAGTCTTGGACTGCAGCGCACCACACCAGGCTCCAGCTCAAGGCCGCTCATGGATCGCAGCGTGTCCTTTGAGGCGAGCAAGCTCCGGAAGTCTGGTGATCTTTTGCGCCCTTCGATGAACGTACGCACGTCCTCATTTGAAGCCTCACCAACGACGCCCACATTTCCTCATCAGACTCCGGAGAAGTTCGCCTTTCTTGACGACCCAGCAATCGCAGACGACTCGACGATTTTCACGAGATGTTTCAAGCATCTTGACGACTTCGCTACCGAAGGTTTACGCACCTTACTCTTCGCTCAGAAGTTCATCTCCGAACAGGAGTATCGCACGTGGAAGCAAACCTTCGATGCCGCGGCCACCAGCTTGAACGATCGCCAGGATAAGATCGAAGCAGCAGCAGACACTATTGAGCAGTCTTTCAGCTTGGTCGGCGCGTCCGCCATTGAAGACAAGCTACAGGAAGGTGTTCCCGAGACCATCGACAAGCTGCGACGTGCCAACATCAAAATATGGATGTTGACAGGCGATAAGCGAGAAACGGCCATCAACATCGCACATTCCACTCGCATCTGCCAGCCAGTGTCAGATCTGTACACTCTCGACGTGACAAAGGGAGATCTTTCTGGCCAATTGGCTGCGTTGTCGGAAGACCTGCAGTCCGGAACGGTTCACAGCGTCGTCGTCATTGATGGACAAACACTAGGCGAAGTCGAGAAATCTCAAGACTTGACGGCGCAATTCTACTCGGTTGTACCACTCGTCGACTCCGTCATCTGCTGCCGAGCGTCCCCGGCGCAAAAGGCTCTTATGGTCAAGACAGTGCGGTCGCAGCTCAGGAAAAAGAGGGGCGGTCGTATGGGTTATGGTCTTACCCTTGCCATCGGCGACGGCGCAAACGATTTAGCTATGATTTCCGCAAGCCACGTTGGCGTCGGTATCTCAGGCAAAGAGGGACTCCAAGCTGCACGAGTGGCCGACTACGCCATTGCCCAGTTTCGCTTTCTTCAACGTCTCCTCCTGGTTCACGGTCATTGGAACTACGTACGTACCGCTAAGTTCATCTTATGTACATTCTGGAAAGAGATGTTCTTCTACCTGCCGACCGCCATGTACCAGCGTTACAACGGCTACACCGGTACATCTCTGTATGAATCCGCCAGCTTGACTGTTTTCAACACGTTATTTACCAGTCTTTGCGTTATTTGCATGGGCATCTGGGAGCAGGACTTGAGTGCCGAGACCCTGCTTGCTGTTCCAGAGTTGTACGTATACGGCCAACGGAACATGGGACTCAACCTGGTGAAGTATGCTGGGTGGATGTTTTCCGCTGCATGTCAGGGTGTGTTGGCGTACTGGGGTGTCTGGGCGGGGTACGTGTGGTTCGCACACTCAAGCGACCAAGGTCTCTTCGCCGTGGGTGACTTGTCGTTCACTCTGGGAGTCATCTGGATCAATTACAAATGCTTGTGGGTGGCTCTCCTTCTTGGCAGTTCGCTCAGAAACTGACTCAGTCACAGCATCCTGGAGACGCATCACAAAACAGCCGTCGTGATGGGGTCCTTCTTCATCACCTTCTCGGGCTGGTGGGCCTGGAACGCCTTCCTGTCTGGCATCTACACCCCAGCACCTTCGCCCTACGCAGTCCGCGACGGATTCTCGAAGATATTTGGCGCAGATGCTGTTTGGTGGTTGACCTTGATCGTAATGACACTCGTCTTCATATTGATGGAGACCATCTTCCGAACCTTCCAAAGGTCGCTCATACTGGCCGGTCTTTGGAGATGGCCGTGGCTCAGCAAGGAGAACGACGTTTGCGGCGATGAATGGCGCTTGGAGCTTTGGCAGGAACTAGAGAAGGATTCTAATGTGAGGGGAAGACTACAGAAGCTAGCCCGTGACGAGCCTGAAGATGACGACGAGGACGACGTTGATGTTGCTATCTTGGAGAGGGTGGTGTCGTAACTTCTGTGCGCATGATATCCCTTGTTTGATAGATTAGGATTAGCCGAGACTCTTCTCCCTTGTGTCCAGTGAGGCCGTAGTTCAATCTTTCTTATGCTGAAATGTGAATGCGGCCTCTGTTTGGCTTTTTCTTTTTTCAGAACCCATACATCTCCAGTGATCTTCTCCTTTCTGTGGAATTATTCATATTCTCGTGGCTGCTGTTAGTGACGTCGTCATTATTGCCTGGTTGTCAATGTATGTGTAACTTGTTAAGGGACTCACTACCATTGGACATGAAAGATTTCCCCTCTTCAGAAGAGGGGTGAGATAGCACTATTATATTATTTACAATGATTAAAATGAGCCCGTTCTATTCAGTAGTTACTATTTTCCCCCTTTTTTTCCTTTTCTGAATAAGCTGGAAACTTTAATCCAAAGTTTCTCTTTCTTCACATTGCCAATACTAACCGCAGGAGGCAAAGTGGCACCTCACTTACCAAGGTCAGGTGCGATCGGCTCATGCAGATGCTCACCTATGTGGCTGCTTTCAATCTAGGTAAGGTAGACCGTAGTAAACTGATACCTAAGAGTAGCAGGCTGAGCATCGGGTGAGCGTGAGACAGCCAGGATGCAGGCTCTATAAATGGGGGTGTTACTTACTAGGTAGTCACCCTACAACCGCCTAATCCTAGGAACAGTGAGTGAGGTACGACTACTCTAACTTCCCAATCCTGGGAATAATGAGCTGCATCCTAAATCCTGGGATCGATAAATAGTCTCGCCCCTAATCCTAGGAATAATGCTCTACTCTAACCTCCTAAATCTAGAGATAGTAAGCTACCCGTCTCCTTAATCCTAGGGTTAGCCCGGGGTAAGGTACTAGTACTGCACCCCGCCAACAATGCCAATTCTCCCGCTCTATCAACGCAGCAGCACCCCGCCCGACCCAACACGACTCTATTCATCCACCTCGGCCACCAACCAAAATACATATCCTTAACCCTTCTCATCGTTGGGGAGGAATACCTTGTTCAGCTTTCACAAGCAGCATCATGGATACTAATGCGATAGCCGACTACGTCTCCAAAGTGCAGGATCAACTCTGGGTCGATAAAGTCAACGAGGCCTGCGTGACAAGCAAACTCGGCCCTTGGGTGTCGACCTTCCACCCAAGGAAGCTGCCCTGCGAAGTGGAGGGTACCTTTTACTACGGTGCCTTCAATGCCGGTATGAAAGTAGTCTTTCCAGACAGTACTGCTTGGATGCTACGATTCCCTCGCGGCGGAAAGATCCCGAAGTGCTATATCGACGAGAAGGTTGCCATGGAAGTTAGGGCGTTGAGCATGATTAGGGAGAAGACCACCGTCCCTGTCCCGGAAATAAAGGCCTGGGGCCTCGAATCCGACAACCCCTTGGGCCTGGGTCCGTTCATAATCATGGACTTTATCGACGGCGTGAGCCTAAGCGATGTTCTTGAAGATCCCAAAGCCGAGAATCCCACCAGGCTAATGAGGGAGGATTTCGAAGATGACGATCTCGAGCTCGTCTACAGGCAGTTCGCCAACATTCTATTGCAGCTTTTCCAGCTCGACTTTCAGCAGATCGGCAACCTGCCAGCCCCCACCGATCGCAGCATCGGCCCAGCCCCGCGGCGCCCGCTGACGTTCAAGGCCCACAGCATTTTGCAAAATGGAGGGGTAGACACCTTTGGTGCGTTACCAAGTTCTGCACGGGATTTGTGTCGTTCAGTATTCTCATTGCACATGAACCTCTAGGTGACCGCAGCCAGGGATTCACCACCGCGACCGAGTATCTCCAATACCTCGTCGAGCAAGACCTGAAGCAGCTCGACCTCCAACCCAACTCGACAACGGGCAGATATGACGCCGAGAACAAGTACAAGTCATTCAGGGCACTGCGCTCGCTGATCCCCGATTTTGTGAACCCGGACTACAACCGCGGCGGGTTCAAGCTCATATGCGACGACCTCGGCCTCGCAAACCTGATCGTCAGAAGTACCGCGGACCTCACGATCATCGGCGTAGTCGATCTCGAGTGGTCCTATGCCGGTCCCGCCCAGCTAGCCGCCTCGGCTCCCTGGTGGCTGCTCCAGGATCGACCCGTGAACAGCGCGTGGGACTGCCGAACTGGCCAGCCCCCGCCGAAGACGACCGAGCGGTACTTCCGATGCCTGGAGATCTTTATGCGCGTCCTGGAGGAAGAAGAGGCCAGACTGCGTGGCGACGAGGAAAAGGAGTTCTATAACCTGGTGAAGTGGTCGCGGACATCTGGAGCAATGTGGTTGCACATGCTCCTGACTCCTGGCTTCATGGACCAGGAAAGTTTCCCTTTCACCCAGCTACGGAATCATCTCGGAGATAAATGGGTCAAGCGTGTAGCGCAGTTTCAAGATGCGAGAAAGATCGAGGCTTTCGCGGCACGGAAGGTGTACGAACTCGACAAATACGACGAGGCTTTGGAAAAGACGGAGAAGGATGTAGAACTCGTTGGCTGTGGGAAAATGTCCAAGGAACAATTTCTTCTTTTCCATAATCTTTGATGGACTTTACCCTGCTCCTCGTTACTAGACATAGACCCTGGTCTTCCATAGCAGATGCTCTGTGAGACATGCTTTTACTTATCAATTAATTTAAGCTCTGCATTCCTTTTCAACCTTCAGGATCCATCAATCGAATGTTTGACTGCACCGATTATTCATCAACCAACAACTGCTCCAGAATCGACGTCGAATGACGCCAAATAAGAAGCCGAGTTCCCTGCAGAATTCGATTTACTGGACGTCTTCATCCTTTTCTCGGCCTCGTGATGCAGGACGTCGGCCTGATCAGGAACGAGGTCAAGAACACATGGCGCCCGCGTGACGTGGGCCGCCTACGCCGAGAATGGGCAGGAGTTGTCGGCAGCCTCCCTGGCGACGACCACGACGACGACGACGAAGACAGGCATCGACTTTGCCCACCATCAGTCCTCCCGCCCATGAGGCACCAGCCGCTGCTCCAGCTCACCAGGCAGCACCCCCCCCCCCCCCCCCCCCTGCAGAGGCTTCCCCTGCCCGTCCTCCGGCGGAAGATCCAGCCGAGACGCCAGAAGAGAAGCCTGCGCCACCCAAGATGAGATTCGTGAGACTTCAATGAAAAGGATTAGGTGGTGACGGGCTTCGTTATGAGAGGTGGAAACGAACGTGGTCTAAAAGACGGCCAAAACAGGGAATTTCTGTGAGCGTATTGACTTTCTCAACCTTGGACGGTAGCTATGACGCTGGACAAAGTTCGATACCCTGTCAGCCGGCCTTCTATGAAGACTTAATACCTCTTATGAAATGAGCTATGCTTTAGTATTCAGATCATCAATTACTACTCATGGTCGTAATATTGTAATATTGAAAGTCTGCCACACAATGTGCAGCAGAGCGAAGCCTTGAGGAAAGCTCTGAAATCTTTGGTCAGACTTTCATTCGCTGAAACCCCCTTTTCTATCTACTCGTAATCTTCCCGATTGTGTCAGTGACTCTTTCTTGGCTTCCGAGTGAGATTGAATTGCTCATGGTCGGAGAAATGTCGCAGGCGCAATGCTTTTGCCTTGCATTTAGCATCGTTGTAGAGGTAGATGAACTGTTAACGACAGCATAAACCGATTCATATCTCCTTCTCACCAAAGGAAGAATAATTTCCGGCCCTCGGAGTAATCGAACCGGGCTACCAGATCATATAATCAACGTCAGTGTCATCCCGATGCCCAATATGGCAACTTTCTCTCGTTAAACTTTAGCCCAACAATAATTGCATGGACAATCGTGGGAACCGTGGGGGTTCGCGTCAAGTATAACCTACGTAAACACCAAACCGATTCCGGAGCACGACGCAAAGTTTCTCTCGAGCATTGTCTCGAATCGTGTCATTCGTTACTATTCACTCATGCCGCTCACGCCGCTCACGCCGCTCCATACATGCAGAATGTTGGGTGCTAGTCTGAGCTCCACGGACAGGCTACAGGAGGTAAGCTGCCAACATGGACAAGCCGGCGATCGACATGAGCATTCCTGGCGCGGTAGCAACGGCCCCGGAAGCCGGGACCGTGGACGGAGTGGCCGATGGAGACGTGCTGTTCGTCTTGGAAGCCTCGAGCTGGGAGACGACAAACTCGACCGCCTCATCAGTGTATTTGGCAAAGTACGAGCCGTGGACGCTCGTGTTGTTGCCAACATCGCAGTAGATGTCGCCGGTGTCGCACCACGACTCGATCTTGGAAGCGTACCGCTGGCACGCAGAGGTGTCTTCGCGGGGGAAGAGCTGTAAAATTTGGTCGAGTCAGTGGTGATACCGCAAGCGTGCGCGTCTTGACTCATCTCACCCCGTCACGAGTGCTGGTGCCCCTGTTCCACGTGGCGTTCCTCGTGTGAGCTGGGTCTCCGAAGAGGATTACCGCGATAACTACCCAGCTGTGAGTGTGGCGAAGGACGAAGCCGATCACCGTCGTAAAAGGAGACTTACCACTCTGGTCGACGATTGAAGAGGAAATAGGCGCTGTGTGGTCGAACTTTAAGTCCGGGGCCTCGCCGGAACCTTCGTCGACACTGCCGCACAGGGTGTCGCCTGTGACGTGCGCACCCTAGGTTCATGCGCGTCAGCAAGAAAGGAAAAGAATAAGTCGTTCGTTGCATGCTTGCGTCCAGTAGTCGCCTTGCTCGCTCTCCGTGTGCAACCTAGTGTGGTTATTGCGTGCGACCATCCAAAGACGCCATCGCCGAGAAGATGTTGAATGGTTGTTTGAAGAGTCGTGCAGCTCAACATACCTGTGAGAATCCGAGAAGCGCGACCTTTGAGCTGGGGCATCTCGTGTTATACTCGGTCAAGGCCAATTTCATCGCAATCGCGCCGTCCTGGACGGAGACGGAATAATTGTCGAAAGTCGCAGGATAGCCGAGAGGCGCGATCTGCGACCCAGGAATCGCGGCAACGACACCGTTGGCAACGCTGCCTATCCGACCAACGCCGACGGGCTCATTGCTGCCGCGGGCAACGATGAGATGGACTCCGCTGGCACAGGTGCTTGTCGAGTTTTGAGCCGCGGTCCCGGCGACGAGGAAGCCCGCGACGGCGGCCGTGCTTGATCTGACTCTCATTGTCGAGATGCGGTCGTGGTAGTTCTAGTCAGACAAGATTCTAGCCGGCGGGAGCTTGTGTCGGTCGGATCGGACGGTAGGTGAAGAAGCTAGTACACAAGGTCAAGAACGCGAAGATATGGAGCGAACTGAGAGGTATTTATCACGCCAAATGCCAGGGTGTATGACGCCGCAGACGACTGGACTCCTCGGCCCTCGGCGGAGGAGCCATTATGTAGCAGCGGGTGGAATTCTCGAAATGGCCCACCCCGACGAGACAGACAATCACAGATGCCGCCGCCTGACTGAGTGACTTGTGCGACTGAGGCCGGCGTAAATATCGGAAGCTAAGCACTGGCGGGCTCGAATCGTCAGGGGTGATATTACCAACCTCTCCGAGCCTCGTCATCACCGAACGCCATGCATGATTAACACATGTTCGGGCTGTCGCTCGTGTCGGCATCGATGGCTCGAACCCGAGATGAGCTATGGCGCGGGGTTGGTGCCTCGTGGTCGACGTAGTGATGGCCACAACCGGTTGGATTCGTAATGTCCAAATGAGTGTGGTAGACGAAGCAGACCAGCTCCCTCGGTGTTGTGCCCAAAAGCAGCATCGCTCCAATATTACCCCAGGTCCGAATTTCCTTCCTTTCACGGGTCTACCTCCACAATTCGGCCCGCTTGAGGCCGAGTGACCCGGCGAGGTTGGGGTAAGGAGAGGAGCGGCCTGGGGATGTGGAGATACGGGGAAGGGATTTTTTACAACGCATGGAAGTCCACGCCGAGTAGGCGGGTAGCTTGCACCAGTCCATATCATGGGATACGACCTATATCTATGAAATACAGCACCGGGCCCTTCGAAAACCGTTGTTGAACCTTTACGGCTTCACATATAATCTCGACAACTTCGTCACTGTTTTCCGCGGAGTTCTCCCTCAGACAAACCTCGCAGTTGCCTTTTTTTTTATAGAAACATTTGGCTTGATAAGACCGACAGTATTGACGTCGGCTCTTACAACGACTACAGTCAGCGGTGTGACGCCGTAGCGGTCAAAATCGTGAATGTGAGAGGCTTCCTGATTGAGGACTGAGACAACGTCGTGGAAGTCCAAAGTCCAAATCGTAGATAGCGCGATGAAGGCTATTTTCGGTGTTTATAAAGCCATACTCGTGGAAAAACATTATCCGCTTCAGTAGATCCGAGTTCAAATTTCCAAGCTTATTGCCCGTGGCAAGGAGTCCCGGTGCTTCAGAGAGGGCAAAGCTGCGGATGAGAACGTGTTAGCACCATGATTTTTCTCACTTTTGCTCGAGAGGGAAATAGCATGCGATCTAGAACGGCATTTGGAATCGTCTGCAAATTCGACCTCGGCGATCATTCGTTAATGCGTACTGTGTCAGTCAATCTCCATAGCATCATCCGGAGCGCGGTTTGAAGGTTAGACTTCGTCATGACCAGTCTTCTGCGTGCAGACGTTCTCGCAACAATGAATGGAACTAAGTACAAATCTTGGATGGAATTACGAATAAAACAACGAAACGCACTGCACGGATGTCTTAAAACTAAGAGACTTGTGTATTGATCCAGGGACTCCATCTCCTTGACAATTCGGATCTGAATTTCAATAGATTGAAAGCGTGTCTCGCTGCTACTAGTGCTTGCCTGACAGTGCAATAAGATGAGATATTTTGCCCTTTTAATGTCCTCCATGTGCGCCTCGAAAGCCTCTCCTGGGAGCTTCAAGCAGGCGACTTCCCGGAGCTCCCGCAAAGCGAATTCCTTGAAGTTTTGAAAAGCCCGAGGAGTCCCTGTCATAACTTTCCATGGGCTCTTCGTCATCTCTATCAGGCCATCTTAAGCGAACGAGTACGAATCTCTCCGTGGGTCACCATCTTTCCCAGCGCATTCAGGTGTTCTGAAAACCAAGAGATGGCTACATGTACGTACAGGTCAGCCCCCCTAGAGGGTACGGGTGTGAAGGCGACGAACAGATTGTTCCTAACGATGATCACAATAGCGACTAATGCAGGTTTGGCGGTAAAGGCTCACTGACATGACACAATTTTGTCCGGCCAGACATTGCATGTATTTGTTGGGAAACAAAACCTCGAATTCCGACACCCGCTATCCACACTTTCGCTTACGACCAAGCAATGATTGGCTTGACCACATCGCCACGCTTCATCGCCTCTACAGCCTGCTCAAAGTTCTGGTACTCGAATACTTCGACCAACTTTTCAACTGGGAAGATGCCCTCTCGCCACCACTGAACCATCTGAGGGATGTATTCCCTCGTCCTCGAATGCCCCTGCACGGCTCCAAAGTATTGCTTCCCGCTGACCATGAAGCTCTGCATGTGGATGGAAATGTGCGCTTCCGGCATCCCCGTACCGACTTGAATGACCTTTCCCAAGTACCTGGTCGCCTCCAGCTGCGCAGCCAGCAGAGGCGGGTGGGCACTGGTGTCAATGCTCACCGTCGACCCGAGCCCCTCTGCGGCCTCTTTGATCTCCTCTGCGACTTGTTCCATGTCCAGCCCGGTGGTGTTGATGACATGAGTAGCGCCAAGTGACTTGGCAAGCTCGAGTCGAGACCCAATTCGGTCGATGCCGATAATGGCCTTGCACCCCCGGTTCTTTGCCGCAATGACCGCCGCGAGACCGACGCCTCCCATGCCAGCAATCGTAACGCAGTCGTCGGGCCCAGCCTTTGCCACGTTGATGACGGTTGCCGAGCCCGTCTGGAATCCGCAGCCGAGCGGGGCGAGAATTCGGAGGTCGTCTCTGCTCAGGCCCAAGCCGCCGACGTTGACCACCGACTTGTCGCTCACGACGGTATGGTGCGCGAGACTCGATTGCCCAAAGAACCGACCCCCAATCCCGTCAGAGAAGGTGGGTTCTCCTATGAAGTTGATCTCGAGGAAGTTGGTGCAGTGTGATGGCGGGCCGGTCTTGCACACATGGCATGATCCACAATAGGAGAACGAGAGAAGAACAGGATCGCCCGGCTCCACGTGGCTCACAGCGCTTCCAACTTTTACTACGTAGCCGGAACCTAAGAGAATTTTGACCGAGTCAACACCGTGGAAACCTTGGGATGGCTGTCGACGGCGACAACGTTACTCACCTTCGTGACCCAGTACCCTTGGATAATAGACACCGGGAACCCCCGCATCTGCTTTGGTGTTTCCGCAGTGAAGGTCAGTATGGCATATTCCCGAGGCTACAATCTCCACGAGGACCTCGTCTTCACGAAGGTCTCGCAAAGTTACCGGTTCGATGGCCCACTTTCCCTCGGAAATAGGCCCTCTGGCAACTATGGCCTCAGACTTGAAAGACATTTGATGCGGCTTCGAGGGTACAGGAGCAAGTGCGTGTGATAGTATAGATCGAAACTCTCTGAAATACACTATTGAGCACGCTAGAAGAACGCCGTTGAAGATTGATTTTGGAAGAGAGGGGAAGTTGGCCACGTGAGGGGTGCACCGTGCTGCGGCGATAAGCGGAAATGGCCGGCCGTATCCAGCTTTAGTAAACTATCGGTCTCATCGAATTGCTGAGGCAAAAAAAAAAACCCCCCCCAAAAAAAACTGGTAGTAAACTACCTCCCTAATTAGGGTGACCCCATCAAGATGCCACATAAATTTTCGAGTCTCCCATACACTTTCACCCACAACTCCACATTCTCTGAAATCGGGTTTTGATTCAACATAAGTCGGAATCTCGAAGTTAGTGGCGATACCAAAATTTACTCTGCGTATCTCCTTGCCTCCAGCATCAGCCTCCGTGAGCTGACCGAAGCTTTGAGTGACAGTTTGCTAAAGTAACCCAATTGAACAGGGTCAGCAATCCAAGGCAAATCCAAGATATATGGATGTTCCTAGAAGAGATATTCAGATCGATTCTATGATCTTCTCATCTCACATTGCCCTCTTCCGGTCATACGCTCTGTACTGAGCTGGATCTATATCCGCCCGATCAGGAGAGTCAAATCAATCCCAGAAATCTTGCAGTCTACCGTCAACTGCGTCAGGTCCCAGAGATTCCCGCTCCCAAATATTGAGATAAATTCCCGTGTTTTGAATAGGGTCCTCCGGATCCTCTCGACAAGTCTTATTCTCATCGCCAATGATCGGCCAAAGAACCATGTCAGGGCCTTCTGCCAGCGAAAGTTCCACCAAGTTTTGTTTTTGATCTTCATTGAGCTTGAAGATCCTATACGTCACCTCCTCTCGATCGCGATGAAACTACACAGAATCATCCCGTACGTCCGGTGCCGAACCAGGCGGGAACAAAATCACGCCCCCAAAGATACGAGACTGGGTTTATTAGCCCACCATATCTGCAACATCATCGGAGTATTGGCCGTGAGCGCTGTACAACTCGGGACAGAGGAGTGTCGGATAGGCTCCATTTTACATAATTGCACTGCAATTTGGTGCACTGACACGTCAACCATCTCGATGAACCGGACCTTGAAAGCACGAGATCCAGGAGATGCCGCACGGTATTCGTTGATGAGCTGGCGAAGAAGAGGCATGTGCTTCGAAAACTTCAAGACAGCATCAGCAGAATGTGGAATGGTGATCGGAAGTAAACAGATCTCTTATCCTAGAAGTCACGGGAAAACCAGAGTTCAGTTGTTGGTCCGTAGAAATCAGAATACCACTGGCGCTGGAGAAGTTAGAACAATACAGGGATTTAAGCGCCTCCTCGCACAAGCGCTTCTAGGACGTTGAAGATGTTCAAGGACGCGCTGGCCTTCTATTATCCATAATGTGCGAGGCTGCCATTTCGACCAATACAGGCCTGGGACATGAACTGACCTCGGAGCTGAATCTAGGTCCGCGTTCTTGGTCCGTACTATTTTCGCCCTTGTTGGTGCGGCCCTAGCCCACCTAGCCGGCCTAAGGCCGATTCATAGGCCTCTCGTCGGGCTATTTCGCATCCAACCCGGAAGCTTCCGCATGATGGCCGAAGTCGTCGTTAAATTGGGGCGGGTTGGAGTGGACAATGAGGTTAAGCAGTCGGGAATCAATTCGGTTTTTTTTCCCTTCCTTCTTTTTGAGCTCATCAGATTTTCAGAGCACGGAAATCTCACTTCAAAACTAGTTTTACTATCTTTGCATAATTAAGACGACGTAACAACCTTGTATCATCTCGGCGTAGACACATTTGTGATCAATAGCTACAGATATTTGAAGTTTCCTCGCATTACTATCATCGCGGGATTATGGTTGGTGTAATGTTTTGCCTGAGTTTCTCAAGCACCAAGTATCGGAGGGCGTACTGCGCTTCTTGACCATTCGTGCTGCTAACCCTTGTACAAACCTTCATCACGTAGACATAAATGTGCCTCGTTTGTTTATTTGGCTACTGAAAGCTTTTACTTTCGGGATTGGTTGTTTGGGTTAGTTGGAACAATCCAGGGCAATACCCAATTCAGGAGAAAATTGAAGCGCATAAGGACTCGCTGTCATCAGCTCTAGCTCGGATTAGAAACATCGAAATGTTGGTGACGTTGTCGGATGGCAGGCTTGGACTTTTGTGCCGTATTCGGAAATGCTGCCGCGGATGATTGGGGCATTTTTGAGTTGACGCGTACGCAGCTTCCAACGGGATCAAATCCTTGGCATGCACGTCGTTCGTTGAACTGCCGAGAAGCTCACTGCGGCCAACGACCGGGATCCAATTGAAAATTTCCCTCTGGAAACTTACTTCGGCACACCAAGGAGGAGGCATCGACGTTACGTTTGAAGGCACGAGGCGACGAAGTTTTGGAATGGAAAAGCCATCCGACTGGTTCTAGCTCTTGCACGAAACCAGGGCTATGCGCCGAAAGTGGCAGTCCATTCGCCATTGAAATGCGTCTCACCAGGAGAATCAGACTTTGGCATTGATCGCATTGCGATGGGTGCATGGCAAGTCCATCAATCCTCGCCTGAACCTTCCTTAAGATTAGGCTTCAATTCCTCTGGTCGAGTCAGTTCAACTTTCATGGAAGGTCAGATGAAGGAGGGGGACAATGGTCAGGTGAGTTTCATTATCTAGATTCCTCGGATCGCGAATTCAGCCTAATGGAATCTGCTCAGGGCGGCGGTAAAGTCAGCAAACCACCATATCATGGCAACGCTTCGGCCGATAGAAATTGCAGGATGGTTAGAATGTGGCTTCTACTTGATCGACGCCATTAGTCGACGCCCGTCTCTTCCAGCAAAGTGCAAAGTCTCTCAGAATAAAAGCGTTTTACTCCTTTAAAACCTGGCTGTCATCTGGCCCGGGCCACTTGGCACCATCGGGACAGGCAGATGTCTCTAGCCTAGTATGCGGTGAAGTTCCGGGGTCGGATTTGCTTGGCGATTCACGATGTATGGCGGATAACGGCACTCTAGCGTAAAGTTCGCCGCCGCCGCCGCAGCTTTCGGCTTAGCCGCTGCTCATTTCACGACTGCGGCGCCGAATGTGACGGTCACCGGCGACTGCTCCGTGTATCCGTCTTATAACGCCTCGACCGGCCAGGCCGGGCCATGGTCGATGCAGGCGCAGGATACGGGCGACTACATCACCGGCCACGGACTGACAGCCATTTCTTCCCGCGGCTCCAGTGGCATCCGATGGGGATGCGTGAGTTCAAGTCAACGGAAGCCGCCACCTCCGACCGGGGAGGCCATCGGAACACTTGCTTACCAAAGAAACTTCAGATGGCCGTGCCGGACAAAGCTGGTGTGGCGCAAAACCCTCTTCGCTGCGTCGACGGGGAGGGTGTTCAAGGCTGGGTGCCCACAGGTGTCTCGGGTTACACCTGGGGGAATCTCGTTGCTGCGGACATTCCGTACAACGCTTGCATGATGTACGATGTCAATGGTGGTGAGATTCAACCGTACTCGCATTATATCAACGGCACAAAGCAAAGCGGCATCTTCTTAGGCTCCGAGGGTGATACAACGTGGGGCTTCAACAAAGAAAATGATACCAAGCAGGGAACCCACTGGGAGGCGAGGATTTTGGGAGCCAACAGTCAGGACTGGCGAGCAGCTGTTCGAGGGAGAGATTGCTGGCTTCCTTAAGGTTTATGGTTCATAAGATGATAACCAGGGTAGTATGTCGGTGCGAGCCCAGCCGGCGGGAGATGTCAGGTACGCGGACGCAAAGTCATCCGACTTGCCGTTCACCCAAGGCTCGGGGTATCGAACACACCAAGCTAACCATCAACTTGGGCATGTTGCGCCAATTTCAAGCATTATTTGGTCCCGTCTCTTTCTCATCATGCAGGAAAAAAATATGTGATGTCTCAAAACATTCTATTTATGGAGGACTGACTCTGAGTAAGGAGTCGAAGCGGTGAACGATTGGACGAAACGTGAAGACATTTGGGTATACTGCAAGTGATGAAAGTGGCCGAGGCCGAGGTACTTGTACCAAGTATCCATATAGGGACCCAGCCACCAGAAATCCTAAGTATAATACGAACAAATGCTGCACTCTTCCCTATGCATTTAATGATGAAAGTGGCGATGCGAAAGGAAGGACTTAGCTGCGGAAAGCACAACAGAATCGGAAGCCCGAAGAAACGGCCAGATAAAAGTTCGTGAGGCGGATCATTTCCTTACATCGTCCATTTCCATGGCGGCAAGCAATCCTGCTACGTAGCATTTCGTCGACGTACCCTTGGGTTGCATGGTGCAATTTTTATTATGGACGACGTTGCGCCGTCTTATTTGTTTGGCTGGTTTTGACGATCATACTCACGAATACGAAACCGAGCAAGTTCGTATGTCGTTTACAACCGAGCTTTCAGTCGATGAACCTTGGCTCGGACTTTAAATCCAGTCCGTTGAGCTTGCCTATCCGGTTCCCCGCGTTCTGCTTCACCCAATCGACTCTCTCGCAGCGCTACTGCATCCCAATCAGACCACTTTGTTATTCGTCCCGTTGATCGGCGCAGGGGGTCAGGGAACACCATCCCTCCAGCAGTTGAGGCGGTTCCACCCGGTTTCGTATGCCGCGGGTGCGGTTCGGTAGCCCAACGGCTACTGGTCCCAATGGTACTCGTCGAGCTTTAGCCACGGGCTGTGTGGCAGAGGAATTCGTCATGGTCGGGGGCCTCCCTGCGAACAGGCACGGGTGGCCAGGGGAGCTTGCCGATGTCTGCTGTCATACCGGAGTTGGAGAGTCTGAAGACTGCCTATATTAGAACTCTTAGATCACACCTTCTGTCCGAATATTCTCGTCTGTTCGATCACACCATCCGACGGCGCGACGACGACGACGACTACCTATCGAAAATGTCGATGTCGATGCTTCCTAACATGACTGCCACCACTCTACCGGTGGTGGACAGCTCAATCTTCGAGGGGATGGCCAGACGCTGGCCCATCGCTGCAGCCGCGCTCTTCGCATGCGTTGTTGGTCTGCTGCTGCAGAATGTCCTCAAGCCCGACCCATGGGCAGACCTTCCAATGGTTGGAACCGAATTCGGGGGAACCGAGAGTCGAAGAAGAAAATTCCTTACTGGATCTGCGACAGAGATCTATCTCGACGGATACAAAAAGGCAAGATGTGACAACTTGTTCTCCCAGGGGAACACTAGCTGATGCGCCAGGTTTGCAGTTCAAAGAAAGAGCCTGGAGAATCACAACAACGAGAGGTAACCCACACGCTGGACCCTACAAGCCCGAAAGCTTTTGGACACAGCGTGCTGACCTGCAGATAGCATCGCCGAACGTTGTCGTGTCTCCTAGGTTCATGAACGAGTTGAAGAGACTTCCGGACGACGTACTTAGTTTCAACAAAGCCATCGAGGAGGTATCTATACTCGGCTACTTGCGGTTTGAGGAGAACGTCTGACTCCGGGGTCTAGTTCATGCATGCCAAGTACACGAAAACCGATACAGACATCGACTTGCTTCCCTATACCGTCAGGACCAGCCTGACGCCGGCTCTCGGTTCGTCCACAGCCGTCCTCTCTGCTGTTTCTCTGGAGTTGCTGACGCCAATATAGTTCGATTAAACCCGTTGATCGCCGAAGAAGTCATCGAAGCCCTTCGTATCGAATTGCCCCACTCGGCCGAATGGGAAGAAGTCAAGATTATGGATCGACTTCTACGTATCGTAGCGATGGCTTCCGGCCGAATTTTCATCGGCCCCGAGCTTTGTCGCGAAGAGGAATACCTCGACGCTGCTATCAACTACACCGTCGACCTGATGAAGGCGGTCGTCAAGATTGCGGACCTCCCGCCGTGGGCTCGGAAATTCAGGGCTCCATTTCTGCCCGAGGTCAAGAAAGTGCACGAACGTGTTGCTAAGGCGGACAAGTTTTTGAGGCCCGTAATCACTGCCAGACGCGAGGCGGCTGAGAGCAATCCCGACTATCAGAAGCCGTATGACATGTTGCAGTGGATCATGGATGCTCAGACCAAGTTTCGTGCAAGGGACGACCAAGATCTTGCTAAGGTCCAGCTCAGTATCAGCTTCGCGGCCATTCATACCACTAGCCTCACAACGACCAACGCGTAAGACTATGGTCGAGAGACTCTTTTGCTGTGTTCCCCCATGCTGACGTGATTTCTAGCTTTTACACCCTGGCAGCCATGCCTGAACTCATCCCCATGCTTCGAGAAGACGTCCAACAGGCCCTGGCCGAGAGCAATGGTGCCTTCACGAGCATTGCGATGCAGAACATGAAGAAGCTGGACAGCTTTTTGAAGGAAACCATGAGATACTATGCTCTCGGAGTCAGTATGTGAAGCCCCAAACTCCGAGGCATTCTCAAGCTAACTCGTGTGCCCTTCAGCTTCTTTCCAGCGCAAGGTCCTCAAGACCTTCACCCTTTCCAACGGCCAGGTGATCCCGAAGGGCTCCATCATCGAGATACCCATGGTCGCAATCAACAACGACGACGAATTCTTCCCGGACCACGACAAGTTCGACGCCCTCCGATTCTATAAAATGCGCCAAGCAAAGTCGGAGCAAGAAACGGGGACGAAGCAAGCGGAAGTTGTCGCCAATTCGCAATTCGTGAGCGTGGGAGGCCCTACCAGTTTGACGTTCGGATACGGCCGGCACGCGTGTCCCGGCCGCTTCTTCGCTGTGAATGAGATCAAGATGATCATGGCGACTACGTTGGCCAACTACGACATCAAGATGGCTGGCGACAGCACAGAACGATACAAGAACTTGGAGATGGGTTTCAATGTAAGTTACCCCTGTTTCCTGCCAATTCTCGTGTGACTGCGATGACTGATCATAGCTTAACAGGTTGTACCCGACCCTGACAAGACTATTTTGATGAGAAAGCTGTAAGAAGGGGACTTCGTGGGCAGAGGTTTCTCTTCGTATGATACCAATTTGCGCATACATAGTATCAACAACATTCTTGGCGACGAACGACTCGAAAACACATAGCCTTAGATGTCTAGGAAAGAGCCATACAAAGAGCGAACGCGGGGGAGGGGGCACAGAAATCACATTTTTAACATATTATGCTTGATCTTGTTTGTAGAAAGACAATCACAAAAACGATGATTACGACTCTTACAGAACCAAACCCTCAAGTCCCTTGATACGTCTGTGAGACCCCATGCAATGCTGTCATTTGCCGAGCGCATCCGGGCTGCCGGCCGCACTCGGGACCCACAACGGCGTCGGGCGGGCTCAGTCCGACCCGGACCCGGGCCCCGGCGATGATCTCCGACCCCTTTTGGAAGTCGCCGTAGCACTTGTTATGCGGCAATAAACGTCATCTTACACAGTTTACCAGCCGCGATCGCACGAAGTTGATCCGTTGAGGCCCCACTGCATTTTCCTTTTGCCAGGCTTGCTCAGTTTCGAATCCGACACAGTTGGTTGCATTGGCTCCGTCAAATGACTCTATCCTGTTTGATCTAAACCCTCGAACTTTCAAGTGCCATTTCTCTCACGGTTCGTGGAACGTTTCAAAATACTCCTGTAGAAAGTATCAGGTGGAATTCTCGAGTATGAGCTCCCAGGGGCAGACCGTCCCGGACGACGGTACATGGTCTTGGCAAGCGGACCTCCTTCCTTCAGGATAACTTCAGAGCCTCCGAGCCTATAATGGGCCTCCCCCTGTAAGTTAAAGTGATAGGCCTCTTGAGTTGTTATTGCTGTCTGGAACGGGGCTCATGACCTCACATCTTCCGAATCGAGTATTCGGGTCGCCTTAGGGGTAGAGACCGCAGTTCTTGGAAATCGAAATCAGCCACGGGGTATGTCTTGGGTTTCGGGTTGCGGGACAAGCGCATGTGGAAAACGAGTGTGACGATCATGAAGAAGCCGAAGAAGACGATTTGGATTCCGAGACCACCGACAATGATGTTTTTCCCTTTCTTGACGGGGTCCCTGTCTTTGGCGGTCGCGAGCATATCTCCATCCAGTCCGAGTATTAGCGCCAGACTCGAGTAAGTTTGGCTAGGGAAGAAAAATTCACCTCCACTCGGAGCGAAGAATGACGAGACATTACTGAAGCATAAATATCTCTGTGAGCCATTTTGCAATTTTGGCATCAAGCAAAACGATGAGCTGACCGATAACCAGGTAGATCGAGGCGGCGAAGAGTGCGGGGCCTAGTAGGAGCAGAATGAATTGGATGATGTAAGAATCCTTGGTGTAGTCGAGTGCTTCTTGTGAAGACATGGCCCGGTCAACGTAGCCAACAACTTCGACTGTTGCGAGTTAGTCAACTGTTATGTCCACTATAACGGGAGAACAGTGGCAAGCAGCTTACATAGACACCCAATGACGAATGGGATGAATCTGTGATGATTAAATTTTGATACATAGTCTCGATGAACGGAATGAAGGAGAACCGATCAAAAGGAATGCTATCTGCTGCTGTAAAAAAGAATGAATTGTCGACCCAAAAAGCCACTGCAATGGCATTGGCTAGAGACCAAAGTCATGTACAGTGGGTTGTACGTATAAAATTACCCGCCATCTTTACCATCCCCTACGTCACGCCGCTCGTGTTTCCACAAGCGTAGACTGTGATACAAGACAATACACCTATCCCACGGTCTTTCAGGTTAGCGTGGTTCTTCGAGACCGTGGGATAGGTGTACTGGATATGATACGGTATCTATCTCCTTGGAGGTGCTGAGCACGGCAATGTGTTCCGAGAATCACTTGCTGTCATCCAATAGCTGTGCTCGAAATACGCGTATGGTTGGTGCTGGTTGGAAACAAGGGTGCACTATTCGGCGCAGTTCGGCGAAGTCCAGAGAACGCCTTAGCCTATGCCAAAAACGGCCTCAGGGGACACATAGCGGAGAAATGAGAAGACTTGAGGTGAGCGATTCCCGAGCCACTCCATACGCGTATTCGTCACCGGGGTGTGAAACATCCCTACTTCCAGGCATTTCTCGGAGGTTTAGGTGACCAATCAGAGCGGAAAGGCCCCTGAAAACCGGGGAAATTTGCTTAAGAATTAAGCATTGACAGGTCCCGACCCGCCCCGCTAGCAAACGCAACACTCGCATCGTGGGCGGATCTAGCCTTCTGGGGCCCGTCTCACGGCAGAGAGAGGCACCTAAACCCGCGGGTTTCTGACACCCATGACGCGGAAAGCCTAACCCATGGGTCTGAGTTCATCCCACCCGGAGTCAGGTAAGCGATGATGAAATTTACACTGCGAGTGAGGTCGAGGCCGGCGATACAGGGTCTTGGTAGCTATTGATCTAGAATGATGTAAAGAAGTGGGATGGGCATGCCGCATCTCAATTAAAAATAATGTAAAATGCCGCCATTCTCTACGCAACTATCGGTCTTTACTCCAACCGACATCCACCACAGAAACCAACTTTTGTCAACCACCCAGAGGCATTCTATTTTCTCGTCAAACTCGTTTGCTTTTATTACCACATCCCACTCATCATCTTGGGCCAATTGACGAAGGGATTTTCAACCAAAGAGCACACAGGAAGCTCGTCTACAGTTTCCTTGCGAAACGTCAACGGTGGTCAACCCCGGAAATATTGGTCCCAACCGTCACGATGCCGAGACGAAATACAGAACAGAGGCTCGAGGACGTCGCGGTCCCTCAGGACTATCTTCCATCATACGAAACAGCCGTCAGCGACGGCCTCAGACGACAGAGAATCAGCGTTGTCAACTGTAAGGAAGTCGATCTGATTCAAGGTAAACTCTAGCCAACTGATCGAGCGCAGCCGATGGAAGAGTGGACGTGAACCTCGACTCTCAACTCGCCACAACGCTTGCGCGATTCGTTCCCGACTTCAAAGATCCCTCCCTCGCCGCAGCAACAGCAGCCCAGGGCCCTCCTCCGGAATACGTCGAGGCCGCCGCCCGCTTCGCCCACAAGAAGGACTTCCCTGTCAAATTGAACATCGTCATTCAAGTAGTGGGAAGTCGCGGAGACGTCCAGCCGTTCATTGCGCTCGGCAACGAACTCCAGTCTTACGGCCACCGTGTGCGACTGGCAACGCATGATGTCTTCGACTCCTTCGTGCGTAAATCCAATCTCGAGTTCTATCCAATCGGCGGTGATCCGTCCGAGTTGATGGCCTACATGGTCAAGAACCCCGGCTTGATTCCAAGCCTGAAGAGCCTGAAAAGCGGCGACATTCAGAAGAAACGCAAGATGGTCAAGGAGATGTTGGAAGGTTGCTGGAGATCATGCATAGAGCCCGATATTCTGACAGGGAGACCGTTCGTCGCTGATGCCATCATCGCCAACCCGCCGAGTTTCGCACACGTCCATTGCGCGCAGGCGCTCAGCGTTCCACTGCACTTGATGTTCACCATGCCTTGGAGCAGCACAAGAGCATTCCCCCATCCTCTTGCCAATCTCAAGTTTGGCGAGAAGGGTGTCGTGGACCAACACACAGCCAACTTCATCTCGTACAGCGTCGTCGAGTGGCTGACGTGGCAAGGGTATTCACAGGCTACAGACTACCGGCCGAGAGCATTCGCTAACATGTTTTACTAGTCTCGGAGACGTAATTAACAAATGGCGAAAGACGATTGACTTGGAAGAAGTCCCGTTCTCTGAGGGACCAGTCCTCGCAGAAGCACAGAAGATCCCGTTTACCTACTGCTGGTCCCCAGCGCTAGTACCAAAGCCGAAAGACTGGCCTGCTTACATCGGTACAAACCAGGACTGGAAGAGCATCAGTGGTTAGGTTGGCTAAGAGGTGTTTGCAGATGTGTGCGGGTTCTTCTTCCGCGAGCCCCCACAGTACACTCCTCCGCCCAATCTTGCGGAATTCCTCGCGACTGGGCCGACGCCCATCTACATCGGCTTTGGAAGCATCGTCATCGACCATCCCGAAGAAATGACGAAGATCCTGGTAGAAGCTGTCCGGTCAACAGGCGTCCGCGCCATTATCTCCAAAGGCTGGAGTAATCTGGGAGGTATCGAGGCAGAAGACGTATTCTTTCTCGGAGACTGTCCGCACGAATGGCTCTTTGCCAACGTGGCAGCCGTGTTCCATCATGGCGGTGCCGGTACTACGGCTTGTGGTCTGCTGAATGGCAGGCCCACGACGATCGTGCCGTTTTTCGGAGAGTAAGTCAATGCCTGGACACTACGAGATTTCTCGCGCTGACCGCTGCCAGCCAGCCGTTCTGGGGAGACATGGTTGCCCTCGCCGGAGCGGGACCGAAACCAATCCCGCACAAGGAACTGAACGCGAAGAACTTGGCCGATGCAATTCAATTCTGTCTCACCCCAGAGGCTTTGGCGGCTGCCGGTGAGCTTGCTGCCAAGATGAGGACAGAGAACGGCGTGGCGACGGCGGCGAAGTCATTCCATGCCAACCTACCTCTGCAAGCGCTTCCCTGCGACATTCTCCCGGACCAGCCTGCAACTTGGGAGCTCAAGAGGGGCAAGAAGAGCATGAAGCTATCTAAGAGAGCTGCCGGTATACTCCTAGACCATCTCAAGATTGGACAGAAGAATATGTCACCGTAAGCAGCTCATGCGCCGGAAGGGCGTAGCGCGCAGTGCTGATAAAATCCACAGGCACGACACGCGGATCATCACTATCGAGAACCGAAGATGGGACCCCGTTACCGGAACAACATCGGCACTACTAGGAGCCGCGACTGGTATGGTTAAAGGGGCGACCGATATCGTCATCAAGCCTGTTCAGGTATACCACGAGAGGTCCAAACGGAGATCTGCCGAGATGGCGGACGCCGTCAGTAGTGGCAGTCGCACATCAACTGAATCGTCCGGTCTTGCACCAACCCAGTCTGATGCCATCGAACGACGGCGAAGTACAGAACGGCGAAGTGCAGGACGAGGAAGCACGACCGGAGCAGTCTTCAAGGCGTCTGCCTCGGGCCTTGGTGGCGTCGTCAAGTCGTACGGGAAGTTCTATCTCGATGTGCCATTGGCAGTCACGGACGGGTTGCGAAACGCGCCGAGGCTGTATGGCCAGAAGGTCGAGGAGAGGGCACCGATTACCGACTGGAAGAGTGGGACTGTGGAAGGAGGGAAGCACTTCGTCACCGGCCTGAGCGAGGGCATCGCCGACTTGTTCGTGCAGCCGTACAAGGGAGGACGGGATGGCGGGGCGGCGGGTGCGGCTTTGGGTGTTGGCAAGGGCGTGTTGAACATGGCCACCAAGACGCTTTCAGGTATGGAGTCCCACGCCTCATTTCAATGCCGAAAACGAAGTAACAACGACGTACAGGAACAATTGGGATTGTGGCCTATCCCGGGCAGGGCATTTACAAGAGTATCAGGACGGCAGTCAAGTCCAAGACCAGACACGTTATTTCCAAGGCTCGGCTACAGGAGGGCGAATATCTTGCTCGGAATAGTCATTCTGAGGTTCAGGCCGCGCTACAAAGGTTTGATGAGCTATGCCGTATTAATAAAGACGCCAAAAAGGGTCGCAAGGAAGACCGGCAAGAGGCGACGGGAGTGCAGACGAAATAGAAGATACCCCAGTGAAATTCAAGAATGGCATTTTGAGAATATCTTTTTGGCAAACTGTACGTGCTTTCTGAGTTGTCGCATTGCGCTTTGTCCCGTCCGAGTCACTTGAGAACTCGAGAGAACTCCGTTAATTGGATCCGCGAAGTCTGCACCAACTACTTCTGCCAGCTGGGCAACTACTAATGAATAGATGAAAAGCTAGCTACAGCGCTGCCAAGCAACCCAAAAAAACTCAACTTGCTTCTTGCAACGAGAAAGACACAAAAGACACAAAGGCTTGAAGCACCACCACGGGGAAGGAGACCCACCGGAGCTGACGGCGCGGCTCGCTGCCGCGGTACAGAATGTCAACTTTGACAGAATTAGTCATACAAAGCGCCGATGGTTTAGTGGTAAAATTCTCCGTTGCCATCAAGCAGCGTCGGGGAGCCGGGGGTTCGATTCCCCCTCGGCGCAACTTTTTTTCAATCGCGATCGCGCCAATGGCTGGCTTCTTTGTTACTCCGTCATTCGTCAGAGAGGTGGGAAATCGCTTATTCTGAGCCACGAGACAGGTCTGGGCCCAACTACTTAAGACACATAAAGTACCTTGAACACCCAGCCAAACTGTTCCGCATCAACGAGCTTGGCCTCGATCTTCACCTTCAGTTCGTGACTGCTGCCGGCACCGGTAGATTCCCATTCCAATTCGTTCCCTCCCTCGACGCCGAGCAGGCTGACAGTGTCACCCTCGATAATGGGGATCGGCGCCTTGATTGCGACCCAACCGTCGACAATCTCAGGCTTTTTCAAGAAGATGGCGTAGAACGCCTCGTCAGTCTGTGTGAATCGCACCTCCGGACCTCCGGCGATCTCGCTCTGAACAAACCAGTACGTGGTGTTGAAGATGGCTTCGCCGTGAGCCTTGATCCACTTGCCGGCCTCGCGCAGGTTATCGACCTCGGCCTGGACGATCGTCCCGTCTGCTCGGGGTCCGATGTCGAGCAGCAGGTTGCCGTTCTTGGACACCATGTCGACGAGCGAGTACACGATGGTGGTGGCGTTCATGTACTCCTCGTCCTTGGTCGCGCGGTTGTAGCCGTACGAGTAGGGATCCATGCCCTGGTTCGACTCCCACTTGTGCCTCTGCGCCGACGCGAAGGTCTGGTACTCTGGCGTGTCGAAGTCGGCGGCTTCGGCGATGCCGCAACGCGAGTTGATGGCAACCTGCCGCCCCTCGGCGCGCGCCTTGTTCCACCACTTGGCCGCGAACCCCGCGGTCCCGTTGGCGGCGCCGCAGTCGCACCACATGATGTCCGTTCCGTAGTCGTACGCCAGCGTCTCCATCTGAGGGACCATCAAGTCCGCGATGAAGTCGTCAACGGGGACGTGGCCGGTGTACGGCTCCGGCTTCCCCGAGTACGGGTTCGGTGCGAGGATCCCGGGCCAGGAGACCGACGACGGCGAAGTAGACTGCACGAAGCCGTACGGACCGAAGTCCGGGTTGAACCACTCCGGGAGCGAAAAGTACGTTCCCCGCTTGAGGGAGGGCTGGTACGTCTCCGCGGCGTCGAACAGCTCCTTCAAGAGATCCCGTTTGGGCCCGTAGTTGATCGCGGAGCGGTTCGACGTCTCGCGGGTGTCGAAGATTGCGAAGCCGTCGTGGTGCTTCGTAGTGATGACGAAGTACTTGGCGCCGGCGTCGGCGAAGAGGTCAACCCACTCTTTCGCGTCGAACTTGGAAGCGTTGAATTCGGGGAAGGTGTCGTCGTATGCCCAGTCGGGGCCGTAGGTCTCGAGACGATAGCCGTAGAAGTTGGAGCGGTCGCCCTCGGGATGGTGAGTCGAGTACCACCAGAACCACTCAGCGTAGCTCTCATGCGGAGTCGAGTTACCCCAGCCGGTAACGGCGTACGGGCCCCAGTGGATGAAGATGCCATACTTTGCTCCGTCGAACCAGTCAGGGCTCTCGTGCTTGGAGAGACTGTCGGCATCAGAGGTCCACTCCGCCAATCCGATCTCTACGTTGTCGATCGACGTCGTCCTCCGCGTCGCTCCGTCGTCGACTTCGACGCTGACGGTAGCCGACCCGTTGGACGAGCCTTCCACACCGACGGCGACCACCTTCTGATCGCCCGGGCAAAGCCTCTTGAGATGCCCCGGGCTGACCGTGGCGAAGCCATCGCCCGAGACGGTGACGTTGAGACCGTGGCCGGCAACACATCGCGAACCGGCGTTGTTGACGATGACTTCGACGACCTGCGTTGCGCTTCCGACCCATTTCTGAGTCGGCCGCACGGCCTGTACACCGACGTCGTTCGACTTCCAAAGGGAGATGGCAAACACGTGCAGCCTACCCTCTGTCGCGTCGTTCTTCGTCGGCAGCCTGATGGAGCTGAGCCTCTTTCCGGCCGGGAGAGCCGTCGTGCGTTCGAAGATGTGGGACGTGTTGAAGTTGGAGCCGTCGGGCGTGAAGCGGCTGGGGAAGATGATCTCGCCGCGGTTGATGGTCAGGTAAGCGAACCAGTTGAGCGTGCGGAGCTCGAACTCGGACGTCGTGCCGTCCGCGTACGCGAACGACACGTTCCCGTTGACCGTGGCGCCCTCGACGTCGCCGGCGACGAGGAACGAGGCGGAGAAGTAGGCATCTTCCGGCACGGCGACCGTTTGGCCGGCGCAGATGAGGTTGTCGGGATCCGTCGGCCCCGCGTACCCGGGGAAGCTGTACCTGACGCCCGTGTCTGTCGAGACGAAGTCCGGGCCGACGGACGGCTTGGGGAAGGACTGGTTCAAGGCGTCGAACGACGCCTCGCCGGGTCGGGTGCCAAAGGCCTTGTTGTTGAACCCGGCCGAGATGTCGAGAGGAATCGATTCCTACGCGACACCCGGTGTCAGCTACCGCGATCACACACAGGATGGCTGTCCCAAATGCCACTCACCCCTTGAGGCAGCGAAGGGTTGGTTGCCGCGATCGCGAGACCGGCCAAGGCCAGCAGCGAGCGGACATTGGAGCCAGAATTCATCATTTTTTATTTTTCAAACAAGTTGGCGACCGACTCCCAACTGCAAAGCAATCGCATCGCAGCGGCACAGCAACGCGCCCTCTTCCTACCGAGGATGCCGGCCTTTCTAAATCACCAGCACCAACCTCCCGAACCCGGCGGCGGAGAAATCTGGTGATCAATCTACTACCATCGCGGTGCTTCCCCTCAGTCGGTCCAGCATTTCGCCCATGTCATTTCCAAATGGAACGGTAGCATTCCCTAGCACGATGTCCACTATTCATGTTACCATCAACATTCGGGGAACCTGGGGTTGCTGGGTTAGTGAGTGGCATCGCTGATAAGCCTCCCGGAACTTCGGAAGTTGGAGATAGCACGGCTTGCCAGAACGTCAACTGGACAGGGATGCGTGTATCTCTGGGGCGTATCTCCAAGGTGTGTTTATCGCCATGCGGCAGGTCGCCGAAGCCGGCACATCTCCGTCGTTTCTGGAAAATGATGTTTCCCAATTGCCTGTCTCCTTGTTTCAACGCGGGCTCGATTGACGAGAAGCGAAATTGCACTACGAGCTCAGTTCTCCTCGATAACACCAGCAGGACAGAGTTCAGGATTGTTTTCGATCGGTGAACTCTGCTTTATTAGCCGCATTATGCAAGTCAAGCTCGGGAAAAGAGCCAAAAGAAACAGGCCCAGGCACACACACCGACCGATGTCAAGAATGACAAGTAATCTGTCATCCTCACAGTTCCCGAAAGTCAATTTCCTCACAGACGTTTTCATGGCCTCGTGGAACGACGAACAAGATTGGCTGCCAAGTAGCCCGGGGGGGAAGGCGATTACCACTCGTGGCATACGCATGATGTGATGGGATTGGACGCCAATACTTTTTCTTCACCCCGGGCGCTACACACCACCTCCCTCCCAGCTGACATCTCATCCCTTCAGTTACCTTTTTCGGTTCATCGATCAGCGCGCGGGAAGATTCTCTGCCACCAATCCAACCCAACAACACCAACGCCTCCTTGTTTTGGAAAAAACATTTTTGAGGTCAAACGCGATCGACTTTTTTGTCTCGTGGCGGGCGACGGGGGCGACGACGATGTGATCGGCATCGACGCAGACGACACGACTTCGGCCCGTTTGTTTTCAGGGGCCCGGGCCGCGGGCGCTGCACCCGGATGAGACCGACCGTAGTACGGATGATGTTTTGGGAAATGGGATTTTCTCGAATACTGTCATCGCGGCCCGAAGCTCAGCAGACATTAACCCGGGGTAATCTCGTCATGTGTCATGTCCCTGCAGACGTCAGAATGTCAAGTCGGGCTGCCAAAACCGAGAGAGTTTTTCTTTTCTCCTTTTTTCCCCTTTCGGTTTTTTCTTTTTACCCCTTTCGGGCTCGGAAAACAACATGCGACCGTGGAAAGACGCTGATTTGTGTTTTGCTCGAGGTGTGGCTGGGCTTAGAGAGATGGGAGAGGATTGTTGTTTTGAGCCACAAGGGAATTTACCCGCAAGAAAGGTCTTGACGTTGGACACGATCATCACACGACTATACGTCCCCGCGTCGTTGAGACGTCAATATTTACATCCAAGTGGAGGAAAAAGGCTCACGATAGGTATAAAAAAAAACGTAGTAGGTATTCATCATTGTTGCTTTTTCTATCGAACATTTTTTGGAAACCCTCTAAGCCGTCAGGGCTTGCCCTGCAGGCGCCCGACCGAGGGTACTATGATGAAAAGAATAGAAAGAATACACATCGAATATTACTCGCCATGCTACTCAAAAGTCTGACCCCTTAGAAATGCACACCGAGACGTCGTCTCACCGGGAACGAACTTCTCCTGTGGTTGGCCGCCTTCCGCTGCTGCTCCATGGCCTTCTGCTGCTCCATGGCCTTCTGCTGCTCCATGGCCTTCTGCTGCTCCATGATCTTCTGCTGCGCCAAGAAATTGGTCATCATTGCCCAGGTAGCCATCACACCCCCGTTCTTCTTGTTCTCCACCATCGCCATCAGGTCAGACATCTTCATCTCGAAGCCCATGGCACCTGTGGGAGGGACGTCGGCTCTGCTAGCAAGGCCTCCAGATTGTGGAGGAGGGGTATTGGGCTTGCCTCCCGTAATGGCTCCGCCGCCGGGGCCGGGCTGGTTACCGGTAATGCCACCTCCGGTGGGAGCTCCGTTGGAGTTCGGCTGAGCCGGGGGGGGCGGGGGAGCCTGAGGGGCCGGAGCCTGAGGAGCCGGGGCCTGAGGAGCCGGGGCCTGAGGGGCCGGGGCAGCGGGAACCGCGGGAGCAGGCTTAGGGGGGGCCTGAGGGGCCGGGGGAGCCTGAGGAGCCTGAGGCTGGGGGGCCGGGGCAGCGGGAACCGCGGGAGCAGGCTGAGGAGGAGCTTCAGGAGCTTGAGGAGCAGGCTGTGGGGGCTCAGCGGCGGGGACCGCTGGTTGAGGCTGCTGAGGCTCGAGGGCAGGTTGCTGGGGCTGGGCCGGGGTCGCAGGTCGAGGCTGGGCCTGGGGTGAACCAAGTCCGCTGGTCTGAGGTCGTCCACCCCGGCCAGCTCCCGTCTGAGGCTGTTCAGTGGTACCTCCTTGCAGACCTCCCGGTGGAGGAGTTTGAGGCTGGGTGCCGACAGGAGTACCGCCAACCATCATGGTAAGGATGAATTCGCCGTCGATCTGGTTGACGGGAACGGCGATACGAGCATTTTCGCGGTCCAAGAGCACCGGACCTTTGATGGGGCTGAAGGTCTGGGCGAGAAGAAGCTGAGTGGCAGCAGGAATCGGCGGACCGGCGTTGGGAACGTTGGGGTTCTGTCCCTGAGTAGGAGTACCTCCCTGAGGTGGTTGGTTGGCATTTCCTCCGGGGTTTCCAGCTGCCGGAGCAGCACCGCCGACGGTACCGGCGCCGTTGGGGTTAGCAGCGGCATTTCCGTTGTTCACATCTTGGTTTTGACGCTTCTGGGGGCCGGAGAGACCACCACTAGCACCACCAGGGTTCTGAAGAACCGGACGCTGGGCAATGCCGAGGGTGATGGGCGACTGGGGCGAGGCGCCCGCACGCAGGGCCATGGCCATCAGTCGGTCGACATTGACTGTTTCACATCGGTTAGTCGGATCACCTTCCACCGAGGATAATAGGCGTTTTGGTCCACTTACGCGGCATCTGGACGACGGCAGTCATGGAGTTGAGGCTGGGAACGACGCCGGCCAAGTTGCTGGTAACGAGATAACGATAGTTGTCTGCGATGGCGTCAGTGGGGGCAGGTTCCGGGTGCGAGCGTCGAGGGGGGACCACTCACTGATGGACATGATGCCGTTCGTGACCATGTCGGTGCTGATGCCGTTGACGACATCCGTTCTGACGCTCATGGGCTGGCTCGCCCTGATGGACATGCGGAACCCGTCTGTGAATTCAGCCTCTTGGATGCCAGATCCAGCGATGCTAACGGGCTGGCCGAATGGGGTCAGGGAGATGCCGAGCTCGGAAGTCTGGCGGCCGACGGCGACGTACTCCCCGTCTATCGTGTTCATCTTGACCATGCGAACAGTCGCGTCGGTGATGTTGACGCTCTTGATGGTCTCCTGAACGATCCACGCCTGACGGTCCCGGGAGAGCATGGCAACGAACGTGTTGTCGGCGGTCACGCCAGCCTGTTGCAGCATGTTTTGGTCAATGGGCAGCTCGATCTGAGCGCCCACCAAGTCGGTCGCGCCATTCGTCTGGATGGTGAAGGAGTTGCGCGATAGCTGAACGAAAGGCTGTCCCGTGGAGCCGACGACGTGGCTTACCGGGAGGGGGTTGGGGTTCTGGTTGACGATAACTTGACGTTGCGTCTGGGAGAATGTCTCGATTTTGGAGTTGTCGGGGAATACGAGTCTGTTCAGTCTCATCTGTGGTGACGCCGTGTTAGAACGGATGCGCATCATGTTTACATACCACACTGATGTGATGGCGATGGTCAAGCACGAAAGTCTCTCATGGGGGTAAACACTTACATCCCCATTCAGGTTGATGACCTGATTGAACTGGGCATTTTGAGATTGATCTTGGGCAACGACCGGACAGCTGAGCCTCAAGCCAACAAGCAGAAAAGAAAGTGAGTATTTCATGAGCGTCATTATGATTAGCTAGCGAGGGTCAACCACCGGGGCTGTTAATACACGAAATGAAGAAAAGAGAAGGATGACAAGGGAAGGAGAGGAGAGACACCGTTACTAAACCCACGGGTCCTAGGGGCAAGATGTTTTGTATAGCGGAAAGACCAGCTCAAGTGATCACCAGCATTCAGACGAGGGTCAAGTAAGCTTAATGCCGTTTGGTACGGTAAGCGGCTACGACTTGGATATATGGCAAGGGAGACAAAGACATTGGGCGAATGACATGCCAACATGGCGGCTCATCCGGCAGAGTATCATAGACAGCCGGGCGGTCGGACATCCAGAGCTGCGCCCAGCTGAAGAGGAGTGCCCATCCGCCAATCGCATGACTTGGATGTCGAAAATCGTGCCAGAGCCACTGCGACAGACGCCGCTCCCAGCCTCTTCCGGCCGCACAAATGGCTGATGTTGATGCCCTCTCGCCGAGAGAGTGGTTGTAGGGGGGGTATTGGGCTTAATCATCGGACCAAGACACTTCCGACGGTGTGAAATCGGCGCCAGGCTGATATCTGCCGAGGAGGGAAGGACGTCAAGACAAGAGCCATCCTCGTTCACAGGCCTCGACTGGTTGCGCATCTCTAGGAGGCACATGTGGGGGGGGCGAAAAGAGAGTTTTCCCACCCAAGACCAGGACTCCTCGGTTTCGCACTCAAGCGTCAGTGTGAGATGGGTTTCGTCGTTTCGTCGTTTCGAGCCCGGCCGGCATGGAGTTTCATCGGATGAGGCCGGGCGGGATTGGGAGGCGGACGTGCCCTTGAGACATTCCCCCTACGTACATATCTCACACAACACAACGATCCTTCATGTAAGGCGTGTACACCGTCGACGCCACACATCTCTGTGCAGGAGGCAGTAGGTACGAGACGACAGCGGCGGAAGGGGGAAGGGAGGGGGGGGGGAGGGCGATCATCATAATAAACGACGGACCCTTAGGTCCCGATCCGCCGTTTGGATCTTCTTTGCCAAGTCTTAGTGGGTGGGAGATTTTTGTTTCGTCGCGGCTGATGTGCGTCTTGGAAGAAATGGCTGCAGGGGAAATGCTTGTCCTCGGGCGGCTCTTGCGACTGCGTCTGCGTCGCGTCTTGCGGCAACTTTGCGCCTTCACATCACACAATCATCTACTACTTCACAGTATAGCCGTCTTCTCCCTCCCACTATTCCCTCCCCTTACCCTTTGCATACGTAAAGACTTGTTGGCCTCGCTTTTCATTTCTTGGACCCTTCGCGGTTGTAAAGACTTGTTGGCCTTGCTTTTTACTCCTTGGGACTTGTTTCTGTCATCACCAAGTTCCCAATAGCACGGGTAACATAGTCTCGCTTCTTCTCCCCTCTGGCTGGGCAGGGGAGACTATGCTGTCACAGGCACATGCATCGTCTGTGCAGTTTTGACGTTGAAACACCAGGTAGTGACATTCTTTGGAGGGTGTCGTTCGTCATCAGGGCAAGAGAACTTAGATGCCACACGTAGCCAGCTTGACTCTATTTTCTGCCTCAGATTCCGTCATCATCTTTGGCAACCTACACAGTGCATTCGAGCCACACCGCCTGAAGTGATGTGGACGGATTCTTGGGAACGGATTCTCGTGGACGGATTCTGGAATCGAGTCCAAGTCCGACTCGCCACCGTCGACGCCCCCCACAAGGCAAGGAAAGGAAGCAGCTGGTTCGCCAAAGAACATGAAGCATCCGTACTTTGTCAAAAGTCTGCTGGACAGATGACAGCCATCTTGTGCTGCCTTCTCCTTCCTTGGACAATCGAAAAGGCGGGGTTTGACGCGATGAGTTTGGCCTGACCCATGTGCCCAATGAGTCTCCGCGGTGCTTCCTTTTAAGCGATCACCAAGCGACAAAGTCTCCGACTGGGCGTTTGGTACGAAGAAACAACGAAGTCCCCTGCTGACTCGATTCGAGTCTCAGCCGCTCCCATCCATGTCTGTGAGAATGCTGCCCCCAGGTCGCCCCAGGTCGCCCCAGGTCTTCACCCACGCTGACCCCCATGGACTGCTCGATACCCTCTGATCCCAAGCCTTCCCATTCGCCATAATGCTATTCATCTTGTCTTGGATCCACGATTAGCTAGAGGTTGCTGCTTTCGCTTTAACAGCCTCCCCTGCCATCCACACCTTGGCGTTGCAGCACATTGTTTTTGGCCGCGACATTTGGTTTGCTCCGAACGCATCCATCACGAATCCCCAAGCGCCGACATACGCCTGATCTCTCCCTCTCTCTCTCTCTTTCTCTCTCTCTCTCACACACACACCCCCCAAACCCCGTGACTCTCTTCAGACCAATATCTCTCTCATCCAAGACTGCAGCATGTCTTGTTTGCTTCCAACTACAACCACAAACATACTTCTGCTCGCGTACGATTGATATAAGTCTTCCATCGCCCTTATCGTCTACCCACGTTGCGCGGGCCGGCGAATTCTTTCCAATTGCAGTCGCGTTTTTATCTTTATCTCACCCCATCTAAACTAATCAAACTTCTCTTTTCTTGTGTCAGCGTATTGTTGGGACGCCTTTGGAAGGCCCACCACCACTCGATTACTTTCCTTCGGGGCGGCTGCCGACATCATAGCAGCAGCGCAGCAATTGCTGTCTTGTCTATAACTCACTCACTCCTCATCCATCCCTTGCCTGTGTTGCTTCTTTCGTCAGTCCGAGTTAGTCATTTTAGTAATTTCCATTTCAGCAATACCGCCATAATGCAATCTTCGGTCGTCTTCTTCCTTGTCTCGTTCTTGTCTGCTTGTGCCTTCGCCCTACCGACTGCTAGCTCAGCGGAGGGCGCAGCGGCAGGCAGGACCTCGCGATTCGCTGCTCGGGACGCCGGACGTCTGGATACTCGGGCGCCCCAGCAGGGCAACGGGCAGGCTGGAGCCGGCCAAGGTGCCGGCAACACCCCTACGGCCAACCGCAACGGAGTCAGCGATGCTCAGGTCATGAACGCCGTCATGTCTTGGATGCAGGACACCGGAAAGGTCACCAAGTTCCTCAACAGCGCCACTTCCTACACCGGCGCCGAGTTCACCAAGCAGGCCACCATCGCGCTCAACGCCGAGGTTGACGAGCTCAACCACAAGATGGTCCTCGACGCCGCCCTCACCGGCACGGACATGGTCGCTCAAGCCAACAACGTCCTGGCTACCCAGGGCACCTTCCAGCAGGTCGTCGACACTCTGCAGTCCATGGTCACCAACGGTCCCGACACCGCCCAGAAGGACGTCAACGCCATCAACAACAACCGTTGCGTCAACGTCCTCCCCAACATCGACATGTACTTCGCTGCTGCTGGCATGCCGCAAGTCCAGTCTGTCCGCCCCACTGGATGTTTGGAGGTTGAAGGCGCCAACGTCACTCCAGCCGTTCCCCCTCCCGCCAACAACGGTGGTGGTGCTGCTGCTGCTCCTCCTCCTCCTCCTCCTCCTCAGGTCACTCCCCCGCCCGCTGCCAGCCCTGCCAGCCCTGCCACCGCCAACAACCAGAACCCAAACCGAAACCAGGGTAGCAACAGCAACAACCAGAGCCAGGGCAGCAGCAGCAACAACCAGAACCAGAGTAGCGGCAACGTTGACCCCAATCTCCAGAGCCAGAACCAGAACCAAGGCAGTGGTAACAACCAGAACCAAGGCAACGGCAACAACCAGAATCAGAGCCCAGCCCAAAACCAGGCCAGCAACAACGGCCAGGCTCAGAACAGTGGTAACCGCAACAACGGCAATGGTAACGGCAGCGGTCTTCAGCCTGCTTCTCTGGGTACCAATGGCAAAAACGGCGGCAACACGAACACCAACGCCAACAACGGACAACGCCCCCAGCAGCAACAGCAGTCCACGAAACCTGGCGGCAGCCGCCTGCAGCCTGCCCAGTTGGGATCTCCGAAGCCGGCGAACAACTAAGGCCTGGCGTCTGGCCCAGAGGCTAAACCGGCTTGACAGGCGGCGGCAATCGCGAACGGTCGAGGGGGAGGGGAGGGGGCTCGAGAAGCGCCAGCATTCGCTTTCACTTTCACTCCAGGGTTCACAGGCGCCTAAACTCGAAAGTCTGACCTACGCGAATCGCGTCCATCGGACTGCTCACCAATCGTTCTCACCACTTCGTTCAACACGGCGGGAACATGAGGCCGGGCTACACGTGTGGCGGGTCCCTACGGGGGCAACTTTCACTTGGACGGATGGTGTGTGTGTTTGCTCTTCAAGTTGAGTTGAAGTGTCCTCGGTTTCTGCAGTTTTGGTGTGGGTGTGTGAACCAAGGAGGGTTCTCTGGTGCTTGGAAGTTGGTCCGAAGTGGTATTAGTCTGAAAGGTACCTAAAACATAAGGTCAAATGTTGTTTCCCGTAATACACATCTCGTTTTTTTGCACACTACGCATTAGTCCATGCAGTTCGCCCTGATTGCTTCTGCGATCCCCGTTGTCGATCTGGTGCTTGATTAAACGAGTCACATAATATATCTAGACGTAATTGGACAATGTAAGTTTAGCCCGAAACCTCGGGAATATTTGGAATATCATGAAACGAAACAACTACTTCCCTTTTCCCCTGGTCTTTCCGGGGTCTTGCATGCATGATCACCGTGGAGCCGATTGGGTCCCTCGGTCCAAGCCGTCGCGTCACTCGCAAATCTGTTTCCCCGTCGTACTCAGACCCTTGCGATTGGGTCCCTCGTCCCGACTAGGGGTCTCTTCCCAAAGCTTCGGGACGAGGAGAACGGAAGCATGCCTATTCTGGAATGGACTACGGGCGACAGCCAGGGAGAGCTGATTTCTTCGTGTCAGAATCTTCAGAATCGCCCTTGGATTGATTGATCGATCTTTGCGTCCATGTCGCCTGACGGTAGTAGTTCAAAGCCCTGCATCGCAGAACCCGACGCCGTCACCACGGCCACTCGCCTTGAGAGTAGTCGGGAACTGGACTAGCCTCATCGTTCCCGCGCACTCTTGTAATTTCCCGGAGACCCCGCTCGGGTTGTTCGTGGGCTGCGACCCCGACCCGAATTACAACTGCCGTAACACGACTGCCCGACGCCCGTAGACTGACTCCCTTGCCAGCTCGAGACTCATCCTGTCCTGGTTCCGTGGGGAGGCAGTGAAATCACGATTGGGCTCCCTTCCTCCTATGAGACATGGCAAGCGCGAACGCATGATAACATCCTGAACGTTGACGACGAGAATCGTCTGTTCACGAATCGGGCCGACGGTCGTTTTCTCAATCGACGTTGCACCACCCGTTGTCCCCACGGTTTGAACTGCCTTTCGCACGGCGACTGCTGTGAACGGCGTTTGCTCCGGCGTGTCTTCGGAGATGGAAACCCTTTCGGTTCCGGAGCCGAGGTCCCGGAGACCGACTTGGGATCTGCGGGCCAGTGTGTCTTCGGCGCTCCTGGTCGGCTCCTGTTCTCTGGCGACGATCACGTCGGGGTTCGTTTCGGTGTTCTATGGAGTGGATCTCACGATCGATGAGCTTATGCGAAGTGACCTCGTTGGAACTATGATCAGCTACGTTACGACCGGGGAGGATGAACTTCGCCGGATCATCCGTGATCTATACCACTTCGACCTAGCCTTCTTGCCTGGTCTATTGCAACATGCGACTCGGCAGTCCATCCATTCCTAGTAGCAATGCATGACTCCTATGTGTTACAAATGGGAGAATCCTTGAATCCAGTGAAGATTCAATCAGGCCAGACACTAGATATGATCACGTTCTTATTTAAACGTCATTTTTGGGGACTTGATGAACTCAGCAAGCAGCTGAATACTGTATAGCCTTTGTCCGGATTGTGGTGGTAGCTCAGATGACGGAAAGGTTTTCTTTTGTCGATTATCTAGGAATGTGTTATCACCCTCGGTGTATGCTGATTTTCCCACCAATACTATGGAAAATCTCGACGTAGAAACAAGGTCTTAACCTGATCGCATACAGATGTTTCCAGTAAAGCATTCAGAGCAACTGGATTGGGGCGATTTCTGGCTCCCTCTGAGCCCGTTAAACATTAAGATTGCCATCCTTGAGCAGTTCTAGTCAGTAGGCGATTCTAAGCATCTTCCAATGCCTTTCAGAATTACCACACCACAATAGAACTTGATGAAATCATTTGCTGACCTTTTTGCTTGCTTATGTGCTAGTAACTTAGTGATGCTTCATCCGAAAGATTGCGACTTCCCGTGAGCGTTTTGATATGTGTTCCTCCGTGGACGTGTGGTCAGTTATCCATCATCCAGTCGGCTTTACAGTCATGGTCGAATGCGACTACTGAGTGCATAGTATACTCATCCCCCAAACGTTACCGCCGTTCCGTCTTGAAATTTCAAGGGTTTGACATCCTGACGAGTAGTTGGAGACGTAAGTGCGTTTTGCCCGACTACACCGAGTCAATGACACCGGAGAGAATCCCGCTCCATTTTCTCCGACGAGCGCCGGCGGTGCAGTTCACAGGCCAACTGCAGAACTACCTGGTGAGCAGAAGGGTACGATAAGATGAATGTCAATTTTAGACACCAGATTCCAGCCTGACTACAGGATCAAAATGGTCCCATTTACCTCCAGACTCTACTGACTTAGCCACAAGCTCGTGCCGTTCAGGTTCGGCAACTCCAGCCGCTCCAACCGAATATAGCCGCTTCCCGGTCGTCTTGGAAAGTTACCAACCCCACTTTGCCGGGCTCGCAGCGGACTCGACTCGCCGTGTCCGCCGCCGCGGTTCTCCTGATGCCCAGGCCGATTCTGAGTGCCGAAATACATAGAACGTGGCTCTAGATTCCGAAAACCCTTTCAAGCCACCGAACCACTCGTATCTCGGCCGAAGAAACCAACGCCAACATGACGGTTGCAGTACCTACTCGCAAACTGCGAATCGCTATCCTGTGCTGTTTCGCCATGCCCGAGCCCATCGCCAGTGAAAGGGGCCAATTTGACGATGTGTTTGTCTCCTGGGTTTCCGACGCCGTCGATGCGCGCAACGCGAGGAGACCGGCCGAGCGAGTAGCCGTCGACTTCGTCAGCTTCGACGTGTTCGCCAACGGCGAGTATCCGGCTTCACTGGATGACACTGACGCTCTCATCGTGACCGGCTCTGCTGCTTCTGCTTATGAAGACGAACCGTGGATCCATAAGCTAGCCGCCTTTTTAAAAGGTAGGCTACTTTCAGAGCGATGGCTCCGTCCCCGACTTCAACAAGACTGAACTGGTTGCAGATGTTTTTGAAACCAAGCCATCCGTCAAGATATTTGGCGGCTGTTTTGGCCACCAGATCGTTTGTCAGACTCTCCTCGCCGAGTGTGGCGCACGAGTGTCGAAGAATCCCAAGGGCTGGGAGATCGGCGTGCATGAGGTGCATATCGATCCCGAGTTCGCATCCTTCTTCCCTGCTCTTGAGGATGATACCATCTCATATCAGTGTCTCCACCAGGATATCGTGGAGTTAGACGCGCCTTTGCCGGAGAATTGGCTTCAGATGGGGTCGTCAGCTATGTGCGATGTCCAGGGAGTATTCTTGCCTGGTCGAGTTCTGACTTACCAAGGGCACCCAGAATTCGATCGATTCATCAGCAAATGGTGCACAGTAGCAGTGAAGAATGCTGGGTTGATATCTGACAATGAAAGAATGACGGAATTCTTTGAACTGATAGATAAAGATGATGTAAGAACGTTAGCTGGCGAGATGGCGCTCGAGTTCTTTTTGTCCTAAAGCACAGAGAAAGCGACGAGATTGAAGTTTGGACCCTAGCATCGGTTGATTTGATGGATACAAGGTAGCGACATATTACTTCGGTGATAAAGAAGGTTTGACGGGGACGATGACAACAAGAAGGATAGAACAAACACAAGAAAGCTATGAATGATCAAAATTTTCACGGCTGAACGCACTATATTCCAGCCGAGTTGCTTGATGTTTGTTGCTTGATTCATGCAACACACTGCGGTATCTAGTTCCTGGAATCAACTTGGAAGTTGACTGCCCCTCCTCTTCTGTGTACTCTACAGAAGAGATTCCTGTTTTCAGCTACTGGTTCATTGATCAAAAGTCGAAAACTCGTTGTTCTTGACCGAAATCATCAACGCTTTAGAGGCGTGGCGAATCTCGGCGACGTTTACAGCAAATACGGTTGATAAATCTGACATTACGCAGCAAGTAAGCTCCCAGCCGAAATTTTGTCTCGGATCCCGTAGCTCTTTTCACCCATCTCTAGTAGATGTGTTGCCACTGAATACCATCCAGGCTGCCAAGGATATACCAGCTCCAGCTCCAGATCTGCCGGCTACGAAGCCATGCAACAAGACTAACCCCCTCCCTGTCAACTGGGACGTCTCCGGGAGCTTTCAAGAAAGATCGATTTTCCACCACGTACACAAATGCGCGATCAAGGGCTTCGGTAACGCCGCGTTGTTCCTGAGGCTATGGAGCAACTACATCGTCCCGCTAGGCTACTATTGTTACGTCACGTGGGTAGGCTGGGCCTACTTTAGCACCTTCAGCACCTTCCCTTCCTTCCTCTTCTTCCCTCATCCAACTTCAGAACAACAACAACCAACCCACCAGATTCGCCCATAGGCAGCCATTTCCAATACATCATGATACCTGCTCTTTAGCTGCTCTTCACAACTATACCGGACTCTATGAAGCACGCCATGACAGCTCTCGGTTCTTCACATCGAGAGTTCCTGGCTGACTATCCCGACGATCACGGAGGTTCGACACCTCCAGCTTACAAAATCATGGCATCCCTGCAAAACGCGAAAGTCGTCAGGCACACAGCGCAGGACATAGGGCACCTATCTTCTAGCTCATTCGGACCTCTCCGGTGCCCTGCATAGTCTTCATCTGTCTTGAAATCATACGAGGATGGTACGACGAAGCCATGCAGCACCTTAGATTAGGATCCAAAATCTTCCGGTCATTTCCTGAGGCGGCCGTGAAACCGCAATCAGGGGCTACCCATTCGGCAACACAAAAGTGCATGGCAGAAACCGTCACCAATTACTACAATCTTCTTGCGATATCGCCGACATGTTCACTGGAGTTGACTGCGACATAGCCTACCTACTAGAGAGGGCGGTGTTGTCCCCGACTTATCGTTTCTTCTTCCGAGGCGGGCAGCACAGCAGCCAAGATCCTTCGCAGCCCTTTTCGAACCCAGACGAGGCGCGGTATGCCCTCTACGAAGGTGATGATGACTTTGGGAAATTTCTGGGCTGGTGGTTTCGACGCGTCTTGCGTGTGCCTTTGGCAACCTTCTTGGGACGTACCAGCAGATATGTCGCCCACAGAAGAGGAGGTCTGGCCGGAAGAGTGGGTTGTAGCTCGGCATCGCTTCAACATCTGGAGTTCTCGACTTGAGGCATATGCCAGAAGTGTCAGGTCGAACCCGTCGACCCCAAAGAGCGAGTTGTGGGAGTTCCGTTCGTTGTTTTTCGTGCAGAGAGAGAGACTGAACACTAATTCTCAGTTGTCTGAAGGCTCCCAGCATCGAGCCTCCACATCGACGCTACTTCCAAGAACTTCTCGAGGACGCTGAGCGCCTTGTGTAAGCGGAGGATGGGGAGATGAGGCATCCAGTCTTCACTCTGGCCGCAGACGGGATCCCGCGCATGGTCTTCATTGCTGGGTACGCCGGAGACCTTGATCTCCGGCGAAAGACGATCGCATTGCTCTAGGCGATGTGGCGGAGAGAAGATATGTGGGATGGTCGAGAGGTTGCCAGTGTCTTGGAGTCCATTCTGGCTGCGAGGAAGTGTCATTAGTGGGATACCAAGTACAAGGAGGTTTTTCTCCCACGTTTGGCGAAGATGTTGGAATCTCTGGAGTTGTATGAAGGCAGTGGCTGAGTTGCTCTGGCCACCATGATCAATCACACGGCGCAGTGAAAGGCCTTCACTGCAGGAGTTGGTTTAAGTTGGTTAACCCCAATTCTAATTCAAGCGCGAGATTGTGCCCTTGTTCCCAAAGTTTAGGTAGAACCGCACGAGTTTGGTCCCTATACCATTCGATCAGTCAGACCGCGATCTTGTGAAATTCAATAATCTAAACTGCGGGCGTCGGGAGCGTATCTCATCCCCGAATATCGGAGCTGGACAACCGGGTCCTGGACTATCACCACCCCTGCTTATCTCCCCGCACGTAGCTACCCTGTTTTCTTCATATCACGGTCGTCGATCCAACCTCACGAGGACGCCCCCGCAGTTGCATTGCCAGATTGTTACCTCAACCATGTCCCGAAATGACTTAATTAGACACCAGGACTTAATCGAGAAAGTCCGCCACTTGTTGGAACGAAGCCATTGAGCGACAGATGTAACGTCGCGATTTGGAGACGGGTGCCCCTCTCTTGGAGTCTCCTCAGTGACATCTATTACAGTTTCCCGATGTGGGCTGCGTCGACGGCAATCTTAATGCGGGTATAGAGACCGGTCCCCTCGTCTGGCCTCCAAGCAACGATACAACAGCTCAGTAGCAATGACGGGGGACGATAAACCCCGCTACTATAAGCGCTATGATTCTGGACTGTTTCCCATGAACTTGTGACGAGGCTTACGGAGGTTCGAGGATAGCGAACATCGTCACGATGCTGGGCAACACGGTCGGGGCTCTTGCGGCCTTGTTCGCATCACTCCCCTCGATACGGGGTCAGGCCGTCCGCTTCAATAATCCAGAGGGTGTAGATATTTGGTGCGGAAAAGCCTACCGCGCAACGTACGTGTCTCGGGGAATAAGTGACATTGCTGATCAAGAAACTGACGAGTAACCCGCAGCGATTCATCATTTGATCCAGGCGGTCGGTTCCCAGAGCCATCCATCTCACAGATCCCTCTCCTGCGACTCAAAGTGCGCCCTCGATTGGGCATCTACCTCGATACCGATACAACGGCAGGCTTGCTCATCGACGCAGCCATCTCGAACCAGGTTGGGTTGCCGCTTCCCGATGGTTATGCGAACAATTCATCTATCTCAGCTTCTAAGCCTATTCAAGTCGACATTCTGTCCGGAGGGAATGTCATCTCTACTGAGGAAATTGTGCTGGGGTCTCGGAACAACGAATTCTCCCTGGCTTTGGATACCTTCACTCCACGCTTGGAGGCTTACAACATAACCGTTCGCGCTGCTCTTGACTCGTCGCACGTCTATGAAGGCTGGACCGAATTTCCGTACCTCCCGTATCCTGAAGACTATGGCAGCGTCAGCCGCATAGATAATCTTCACGGAGGCCTTCTCGCACAGAGAGGCAAAAATTCAACATGGGATCTTATCTTTGCGTACACCTACTACGGTCAGTCTGCCCTTCCCTGACTTCACAGTCGCGCTTACTGACCCTAGTCAGCCCAGTGGACACTCTACTGGAATTCCAGCGTCGACACCCTCAACCAGTTCGCCGACATGGGCTACAATGTAATCCACATTGTGCCGACTGGCAGCCTCGGCGAGATCCCCTTTCCTTGGGATGAGTTCGAGCCATATCTCCAGCGCGCCGACGAGCTCGGCATCTACTTCCGCTACGATGTTCTCTGGACCTGGCCAAACCTGACAAACATGATCGATCAGGTCACCCGGCTGCGCACCCACCCGTCCATTTTGCTGTGGTACCAAAGCGACGAGGCCGACGGAAAAGCCAACCCGATCAACTCGACAGGCATAGCCTACGAGCAGATCAAGGCGCTAGACCCGTACCACCCCGTCTCGCTGGCGCTGAACTGCGACGACTTTTACTATTCGGACTACGCCGCGGGCGCAGACATCATCATGTCTGATGTCTATCCTGTGGCCATCAACGCGACGTTTTCGCCCGTGTACCACACGGTCTGCAACGAGACGTACGGGTGCTGCGGGTGCGATAATTGCGTGGGCAGTTTTGAGGATATTTCCGTCCGGCTGGACGAGTTCCATCGACGCGACGAAATCCTCGGTTGGCAGAAGACGCAGTGGTTCGCTCCTCAAGCTTTCGGAAATGAGACGTTTTGGAGCCGGTACCCGACAGCGGACGAGGAGGTTGTCATGACGATGCTGTCAGTAAACCACGGCGCCAAGGGAATCGTGATGTGGGACTATCCCGCCACAACCGAGTTAGAAAGTTTGACCAGCCGCCTGGCCGGGCTCTTCACGAACAAGACCGCTACTGATTTCTTGCTCGGCGCGGAGAGGACGCAGAGCCTTGCCGTGGAAGGGGCGAAGAGAGTCGATGCAACGGTATGGGTTAGTCGGGAGAAGGGCCAGGCGTTGGTCAGCGTCGTTAATCTCGGCTACGAAAAGATTCCGGGCGAGATCAAGGTCGTCCTTCCGGACGGGGTCGGGATTGGTGGAGTCGTCGAGACTCTTTGGGGAGATGTGGTATGGCAATTCGGCGGTGGCGGCCTGGTCGCGGCCGAGGGTTTGCTTGGGTTGCAGACGTCCTTGTTTATTGCCAAGTTGCTTTGAAATAGCCACTGGAATAACTCCTTCCTTCGTATCCTCGCTCAATCTGAATCTCATCGAGTGGCTGGGCGGTCGATGTGGTCGGAATGTGAACTGTGAGATGGGTTGCAAATGGAGCAGAGCACACTGCAACTATGGCCATAACAAGGGCCAAGACTGATTCTACTCCAAGGCGGATCTCAAGGGGTCACCGGAGGAAATTCGTGCGGAAGAAGGACGCGTATAGCCGGCCGTATTCCCCGTGATCAACCCCGCGTATACTATACCGCCGGCCCCCGGCAGACTTCTTGTTTGTGATGGATTCTATCTCTCCATTGATATCTTGACGAATATTGTCGAAGCAAACGGGATCTTTGACGACCACCATCGACGGAAAAGAGTGGCATCTGCCAGCTAACGGTACTTGAAAGGCTCTATCTATAATCATTAGTTAAGTTGGTAGGATTGTAATAGCATATTATTATGAGAAAAGCCGAATGATCAGTTGTGGAATCGTGGTTCATTGTGAATACAGCATGCCTTGGTATCCTTAGCATCTGATCCTCTCCGTTTGCCAAGTCCCAGTGAACATCGTCACTCCGTACCATTTGCACGCGAACGGGTGCGGGACTCAGCCTTTGCACGATGTAGGCTGAGAGGTGAGTGACGATTCTGCGCCAATCGGCATATTTCCTGAAATTATTTTTTTTTCTTTTTTTTTTGGCAATATTTTAGTTAGAAGTACGAGTTCGTAGATGATTGAGCCATTCGATCAAAAGACCTTATCCCTTATCTAATCTCATGCTGATGTAATATTGCGCTCAGTACAAAAATCCACCTGATGCATCACGTGAGCCGTTTATCGGTCATTCGAGTCCACGAGGAAGGCGCAGAGCCGTGATCTCCAAATACGACTTACAAAGAAGCAGAGCGACCATTGCATCCTAGGTATACAGACCGCAACTCGCCAGACATCTTATCCTCGAAACAGTCCTAATGGCCGACTCGAATTAGACGATTCGCTATCATGAGCTCAATATAATTCTCCACTCCGAACGTTCCTCGAGTTCGAGTCTGTGTTCCCCGAGAACTTGACGACGATCCTGTGCGATTTCGCTGTGCGGCACATTGCTTGTCCGGGGACGCCTTTCCGTACTTCTGCGACTATGGCCAAGAAGAAGAACAAGCAAGCGGCCACAGACGACGTCGAAGGGAGCATTCAAAGCGGTAGCGCATCGCACTCATCTTCCAATGGCTCCTCAAGGGATAGAACAGCTGCGAGCGCCGTCTCTGACCCTGCCCCAGCGCTCATCATATGTCGCAACAAGTCCGTACTTCCTCCGATGGAACTGTCTCAAAGATTTCCCGACTCATGCGCAATCGCCCCCGTCTAGGCGCGAATGCAGGGATCGTCGACGTTCCTCACCAAGACTTGGCCTTGCTAACACTGACTGGTCGGCAGGCATTGGCGCTTCATCTCCTCCTACCACGGCCCGTGGTTGCAAATGCCTATTGAGATCCTCGAGACCATCGCAAACATCAACTACAATACCCCACGACCCCGCCCGATCGACCCCGCCGTCTTCTTCGATCTCCTCAAAATCCGCCGACTCGTCTACGAAGCTACAGACCTCGCAGTGCGAGCCGCTAGCGACAGCGCATCGCCGACTTTGACGAAGCTACACGGCGGACTAAACGGACACTTGTCTTCACTGGGCTTTGGGGTGGGCGGCGGCCACGGGACGAAACTGAGCAAAGAGCGCAAATTTCGGATGCGCGAACAAGCCAGCCAGAAGCTCGCTCGCGCATATCGCTTGGATGAGATCGCCTGTAGTGTCGCCACCATGCAGGGCGCGTCAACGTTGGAAGAGATTGGTTCGCTGGTCTTGCAGCGCAGCAAGGACGATCCCGATGCAAAATACGTACACTTCTTCCACGAAAAGATACCGTCGAGACAACTGGCCGAATGCACCAGTCTGCATCCCCTCGACGAGATCATCTCCGCGAGACCGGATGAGGGCGAGGCCCTGCGAACAAGAGCGACAGTGAGGATATTCAAGGATGACTACGAAGGGGCTGCTGAGGACCTGAGCAGTGCACTGCGGAGGCACCGCTTTCATCAACCGCTACACCAGTCTCCTTCTCGAGAGCTTCAGCTGGCCACTGGGCCGAAAAGAAATCATGATGTGATTCTTTCCGAAGAACAGCAGCCCAACAGCTTGGAAACACAGTTGCTTTTCCAGCGAGCTGGGGTATATTTGACGCTGGCGTGCCAACATGTCACTAGCGGCCTGCCTGACACTGCTACGAACGGAGGCAGAACAGATCCGGCCAACGTATCACAGGAGACTCTCCCTGATCTCGGAACTGGAGAGGGAGGTACTTCCAATCAGCCTCCTGAACCGACGGCGGCTGAGAAAGATGCCAGGCGCCACCGGTTGGAGCAGTGCAAAATCGTGAAGACCTACGCCAAGAAAGCCCTGCGAGACTACACAGCATATTTGTCCAAATTCGATTATACCCCAGACCTGCCGTTGAAGGTGGTGAAGGATTTCGCGGAAAAGGTCTCTAGCTCAGCTCACGGTATCCGTCATCCTCGAGTGCCCGATTCAGGGCCTCCAGCTCCGTGCAAGGTTTACTCTCTCTCCGACCTGTTTGCTGCTGTGCCACCAACAGATATTCCATCGTATCCGTCTCAGGAAATCGTGCATCAGTCTAGGCCCGCTCAACCTTCGAATTACGAGTCAATCACTTATCATCCTTTGCTGACAGATGCACTTCACTCTTTGCTTCTTTGCCATTGTCTCATGCAGACCTCGACCAAAGAGCTCCTCCGCCACGCGAACATGGTCGCACGAATAGCTCGACTAGCCGACGGCTATCCGGTATTCCAAGCAAGTAGGTCTCCAGCGAGGTCGGATTGGATGGAGGTTCTGCGCAGAGCGAATAACTGGATTTCCATATCATCGCCGTGGGAGCAACTATGTTCTCCAGCGCCACTGCCAATGTCCGGTGGACACTCGGCGGAACATACCAACAAAGGTCGCCCAGATGCCAAAGCGGCTGCGCTGGCGGCCGCGGCCATCACTCGCGGCAGTAATACGTTGCCTGATGTTGGCGAGAATGGTGACCAGCGTAAGGAGAGGATCCGGCAGCAGGCGATAATGGATTCTCTGGACGATGACCGAGTTGTTGACGAGGCCAGCCTTCATGCCGCCATAACCGCGCGCCAGAAGCGTGCCGAAGAGGACCATGACTACCTGGTGCGACTGAAGGACGGCTCCAATGGAAGGTATGACGTACCATACCTCGGCCAGCCATCGCCTGCACTGCGTCGTTGGAGCGTTGATGATGGACGGGAGTACCCAATCCTTACAGAGCGCGCCGCGGCTATTGCTCGTTGGGTGCTCGAAGCTCCAACAGTGAGCTCAGGAACGGGCAAACGGAAGAAAAAGTCCGGCCCAAAGAGAGAGCAGGACTCTAGAGGACCGGCAGCGATGGCGAGCGGCTTGGCCACACTGTCAATCAGCGAGGCCGGTAGAACCGTCGACACGCAGGCCTGAGCATCGATCATCTTGATCAACTGCTTCAAACAGTTGGATTTGGCTTTGTTCAGCGATATATAGTGTAACCAAAGGTTTCTAGCATTTTAGTCTCAAGCTAGTCCAATGGCAAGCTACGAGCAGCGCAACTCCTTTCCCAAATTACACATGGTCTATTCTTTGGTGAGTCGGTGTTTCGAACTCGTACTGATTTCCTAGTTTGGCATGACGCAGAACATGACAGAAAAGCGTTGTTCAATTTCATGATTCGCGATTGAGCACCGGCCGGGCCGCCGGGTCGGCAAGAAGACATCTAACAAATACAGCAAACACATTACTCATCGCCACCGGCGTCTCAAATAAACCCTCTCCGGTCGACCTGCTGATCACGGGACCCAGTCTCCAGGTGCTCCCCAACGCCCATAATCTGGCCTCCCTTCTCGGTATGGTTGGCGCCACCAAAGAGCACGTCGATCTCTTCGAGCGCAATCTGCTTGGTCTCGGGAACGAAGACGTGCACAAACACACCCAGGACCACGTTCATCCCCACGAAGAAGAACAAGCACTTCAGACCCTCGTTGGCCAAGAAGGTCGGGAAGAACTGCTGGAAGATGGTGTTGGCGACGTTCTGCATCTGCGAGCACATGCCGACGGCCTGGGCGCGCACGTTGACGGAGAAGATCTCGGACGTGTACATCCAGGTGGTCGCGCCCCACGAGGGCTTGTAGAAGAAGGTGAAGAGGAACAGCAGGAAGACGATGGCGATCCCGACGGACTGGCTCTTGGTCCCGTCGGCTGCCGAAGGCGTCACGAGACCGACGATGGGCACGATGAGCATGCACATGGCCATGCCGGCGGCGCCGACGATGAAGAGCCAGCGACGGCCGAAGCGATCGGCGGTCCACATGGCGTTGAGCGTGAAGAGAATCGCGCAGGTGGCGTTCAGGGCGTTGATCAGGTTGATGGTGTCCTCGGAAGGCCAGACCTTTTTGTAGATGGCGGTCGAGTACGAGTTGAGGGTGCCCTGGCCGGTGAGTTGTTGGCCGACGTTGAGGACCGTGGCGAGGTAAAGACGCTTGCGGATGGAGGGGTCCTTGAACAGCGCGCTGTAGCCGCCGCTGATGGCCTCCTTCTCGTACTCGACGGCCTCACGAATGGTAAGCAGCTCCTCCTCGACCTCGTGCTCGGTGTCACGGATGCGCATCAGCGCGGCGCGGGCGGAGACGACGTCGCCCTTCTTCTTGATGTACCAGCGGGGACTCTCGGGCTGGAAGGGAAGGGCAATGATGATGATGATGGGGACCAGCATTTGGAAGATGACAACCATCTTCCAGTCCCACTGGCCGAGGGTGTCACGGTGCTTGGAGCAGGCGTAGTTCTGCCGAGCCTGTTAGTAAAGTGCCGACAAGTTTATAAGAGTATTTTGGAGTCATTTGTTACAATCCAGTATGCGATGAAGCTACCAACGCTGTAGAACATCTGCCAGCAGGCCATGATGTGGCCGCGGATCTCAGGGGGAGAAACTTCGCCAATATAGACGGGTCCGGCGGTCAGAGCCATACCCTGTCCAAGACCGATGATGACTCTCCCGGCGATGAAAACGCTAATCATGTGATGCGGGGTGAAGGTCTGCATCAGGGTCGCGATGATGGTAACGAAGCAGCCGATAGCCATGCCCCAGCGGCGGCCGAGGATGTCGGCCTAGAGGAGCAGAAGACATTTAGTCGGCTGTCTAGACGAAAGATGAGATGGAAAACGGAAAACGTACCAGAGGACCACCGATGAAGAAACCAGCAATGATGGCACCGATCGTGTAAGCCGTGTTCACCAGGCCGACGAGCTGCGTGTCCCTCTTCAGGTCGATGTCGACCCAGGCCAGCCAGTTCTTGGAGCCCTGGAGCGAGTTGTAGACGGAAGCATCGTACCCGTAGAGTACCATGCACATGGCCGCCGTGAGGGAGATGTACCAGTTGTACAGTCTCTTGCTGGTGACTGCCATCTTGATAACGAATGCTTTGCTGGTTTGACAAAACCTGGTTGACAGACTCTGTGGTTGACGAACTCTGGCTAAAGGTTGCCGTCGTCGATTCGGTGTGGTTGGTAAAGAAAGACAGGATGAACAACTCCAGCAGAGAGGTGAAGAGTCGGAGGGAAACCAGACAAGGGATTGCCCATAATATAATGTTCGTCTTTAAAAGGTTTAACACCATAATCAAAGTCATGCCCCTTTCATCAAAGCTAACTTTAAACCCCGCAAGAGCAATTTCAATATCCCTCTTCCCCGAATCCTCCTCCAAACTCACCCGTGCCGTTCCCCTCATTCCCTTGGTCTTGATCGCGGAAACAAAAGAGAAGAGGGTCAGCGCTTTTCCCTATAATTGTTTATCGAGCCCGGGGCTAGCGTTGATTCCGGGGGGTGGTTGAGTGCAGGTGGAGTTCAAGGAAAGGACCGAAGAGTTTCGAGTCGCCCGTCGTGGGTTGAAGCCATCGCCGCGAGTGGGTTGTCATTGAACGCTTGATATTACCCTCACGCCCCCCCCCCCTCTTTTATACATTCCGCCATCCATTAATTAATCTATCTACTCTACGGGCAATGCAAACCTAACGGGACAAGATGAACCTAGAGATGCGGCAAACAGCCGAGAGGGACCCGTGCCAAACAAATCTCTTGGCGCCGCGCCGGGTGTGGCCCTCCCCTCCGTCCGTCCCCAGCTTCCGGTCATCCCTGTCCGGTCCGTTCTGGGGTTGAAGTGGCGGAGAAACCCCGCATCCCGATTTCCACCAATGGGAAATTCGCCCTCGCCATCCATCGCGGAAATGGAGGGCGAGGCACAGCGAACCAGGCGATGTTCAAGACCGCGGTGGCACGGGTAGTTGGTCTGGGCAAACGCTTGTTTCTGGGTGGTGTTTCCCACCATCCCAATCTGACGGCCCCCAGGAAGACACCGAAGATGGTTTCAAGAATTCATGGAGGATTAGCGGCCATTGTATCACAAAGAGGAAAATGGACGAGCTATCGTGGTCATGAGACCTCCCCCCCCCCCCCCCCAAGTCCTATATCACACTCTCACGCGTGCGCTTCTGCTGAGAGGGGACAGATGATGGCCCTTGGCGACGCAGATCGGGGAAAAGGGGGGGGTTACCAGATGCCCATCGCCGTCTTCTCTCACGCCTCTCCGTGGCTCCAATGACCTTCGCCTCTTTTTCCTGCTCGTGCCACAGCATATGTTGGAAGCAGACGTCCCTTGTCTAACGCGTCGAGCATCCTCTGGACGTGAGCGGCTCGCATGTGATGACTCTTGACGGGTTGGTCAGAAAAAACAGGCAAGACATATCCCGGTGGGCAAAAACGCGAGTTTATCTTTATGCCCCATTATTTCCGCACGTCTAATACAGCGATCGGCAGCGAAGGGATTGAGTCCCGGTCAGCGCTGCTTTGCACTCTGGGGGCTGAACGGACTAGAAATCGTCGGCATCGAGCCCGTTCACCCCATCTTGACTCGCACAAGTTCTCCAACCTCTGGCTCGCTTGATTCGAGTATTACATCGCCTGAGCTCTCGCGGCGGACGAAGAGAATGGGTTGGCATAAGCTTTTCCAAGACCAAGTCCAGCGGCTCTTCAGAGCAGCAACAAATGTGAGGAGCATTGTAGGCCGGCCAAGAACTGGCCCGTTCCGCAAATCCCGCGTTGGCACTGCAAGCCACCCGATGCCGCCAAGACCGATGCCGCCAAGACGTTCGATGTCGCTCATCAACCCTCCTCTTCCCGCCGTTGAATGCGACGTTGGTTATCATTCTGCTGCTGCTGCCGCCGCCTCGCTAGTGCCTTGGCGGAATCATTGTGCATGGAGGAATTCGTAATGCAGCAGTCTCGTCAGAACGTGGCTGATATTCAGCCTGAATCCGTCTTCCTACACCACTGCGTCCTCCGCCGGATTCAATCCCGCCGGCTTTTGCCAATGACAATAGCAATGAAAGCTTACTTGTACCGAGTATCCATATAGGGACCCAGCAACCAGAAACTCTAACTAAAATACGAACAAATGCTGCACTCTTCCCTATGCCTTTACAAATATAGATACCCTTCTGGTGGACAAAAAGAACTTACATCCCAGCATCTCCGCCATTGCGTGACTCCAGTCCCTTCGTGCCGTTTCCCAATATTTGGCACCAGAATCCGGAGTCCCAACTGATTTTTGTCCCAACAAGCGTTTCAACTAAGCTACACCCGGCCGAAAGCGGGCGGGTCCCGCATTTGACACGACGGTGATTGACGGAAGAAATAAGCATTCCCCAAGACGGCTCAAAGGGATGGCCCGGCAGGCAGCGCTAGACGAGGCCCGTGGTCCGCCGGCGCCGGTGACGGCTTGTGGGGAGGCCGCATGAAGGGTAAGGCAAACCCCGAAAGGACTTGTTCAAAGTCACGGCGCGGGTGTGTTCAACGGCGGCCGACGCAGTCTGCAGCCTCTCTATCCGTACCCCCGAGTGCATATGCATGCGGACGGAGCAGGACGTGCTGGGAAGGGGAATTGGGGCTGATACGAGAGACTGAGACTGAGCTGCCTTCTCGTCGTGTGGAGTGAACCGGGTCGTCGATTATGCAAATCTACTAGGTTACTGAGGGCATGGGACCGACCATTGCATCTCGATTTCGGTATTAGGCGCCGATGGATCGCGCTAGTTCAGGGTGGACGGGAGGCGTGATTGTTGACCCCCACGTTTCTTCTCTGATGAGCCTTGCTCTATCCATCAGGAGAGGATGATCGGCTGAATCGTATTCTTGGTCGCCGTGTTGCCTCTGGCCGTTGTTCCCCATCATCGCTTCTCTTTACCTACGGAAACTGCCTTTCGTGAAATTCGGGTCCTGGTCTACACAAATCATCCATGGGAAGACCGGTGGGTGATGGGAACGAAGTTCGGATACACACGAAGGCTGGGGCTTCCGGAAGAACTTCCATCTCGCATTTGATACCTGTTTGCTTACATCTATTGTCTCCTAGATAACCTCTTTGGATTGCTCGAGCAGCAACCGTACCCCAAAATCCTCTGCGTCACTAGATACTTGCCGGTCGACTAGACTGTGTCAATGTTTTTGCGATATTCTCTCAGTCAGTCAAATAGGACCAACGCGAAATTTTGGGGCCCAACACCATAACACACATCATCCTCTCAATACCTATCCGCTCGTTCCGGTTTGACGAGCTGCCCCTCTTCGATCTTGCGTCCAAGAAACGCGTCCAAGAAGCCCTCTACCACGATCATACCCGTACTATATCGGATTCAACAGGTTTACCGGGACTGCTATCGGGACATCTTCCAAAGATCATTCTTCGGCTCCGCGTACTTTCGTCGCCGACGGAACAGCAATTTCGTAGCAGGAACGTGCTCCCCGGAAGGTCCGCGCGAATTCTTTCGCCCCGAGACACCAAGTCTGCATCAACCTGCAATATACGAGCAGAGAAGCGTCACGATCCTGTTTCAACCACGCCACCGCCGAGTAGAGAATCCCCCGTCTCGATCGCCTTGGCAAACCTTCCCGTACCGCCGGCCTGGTGCGTGTCATGCGGCTCTGGCTGTACTCTGTGGATTGGAAACTCGCCCGCTCAGCCTAGAAAACTCACAGTCGTCTTCCCTTCACGATCCGGGAACTTTTTCGGGGTGTGATGTTCGTCCGGTTTAGAAGAAGAACCTGCTTGGAAATCCTGGAGGACGGAAAGCCGCAGTGATGACAGCAACATTCGAAGATCGCAGCGATGCCTGTAAAGACCCAACGCGACGACATTGACAACAGGCGATAATCACTGGCCCCAAAAGAAGTCTCTGATGCCATTCACGAGAGCAGGGGCTCTGCGGAGATGGTGTTTAGAGGCTCACGTATCGGCGAACTTCAGATAATTCAACACGGAGAGTTGGATGAGCACCAATCAACACCGGCCGTTAAGCAAAGTTTGAATGCCATGGAATACTACGATGGGAAAAGAGATTGAGTGATCCTGAGAGCAGCCTCCTTGCGAAGAAGTGATTTACTTTGCGTCACATGAAGTGTGTCTGCCTACGATTGACGTAACCAAATCAAAGAGAAACTCAAAGAGATGGCCTGGAGAAAATCCCGACATGTCATGGCCAGATTGACTTGTTTCGCGGCCTTGACTCCCATTGCGTCCTTATAGCTCAGCACTGAATATCGTAAGGTTGCTAGAACTGTGTGTGTTCTGTGGCATCGAACACACGGAATCAAGGATACGAGACAACCCGTCCAGCCGTCATGTTGACATCTTGAAGCACAACGTTGCAACCACGGTCAAGTGCCGACGGCCGGGGTTCCATAAAGGCAGCCTGGTCACTCCGTACGGAATGAGCAGGAGCACACGAACACGTGCTCGTGACTACACGCAAGGACCGAACTCGTATCAATGAGCTTTTGATATTTCTCATCATCTAAGAATACAGGTTGTCCCGGTGTACCGATCTAATTCGAGCGCCGTTCTTCAGGTTTGGGAGTATCCTTCATCATGGCGGGCCACCATGCCCGGGTGGAGGTGGTGGAGGCCCCGGCATCATCTGGCCGTTGCCATTCGGAACCCATCTATATTGCATCATCGGCTGCCCCTGTTGTGGCATCATACCCTGCATTTGCATCTGGGGAGGCGCCATAAGAACCTGGGAGTGAGGATGAAGCGGGTGAGTAGGATGCTGATATTGAGGCGGCGATGGGCCTTGGTGCATCTGGGGAGGCTGCTGGTGCTGGTGCTGATGCTGGGGATGAGGTGCATGTTGAGGCTGCTGCGCCTGCTGGTCTCTCATCTGCCGGCGAACCTGGAGCCAGGAGAACAGCTCCGATGTCATTGCCTCAAACTGTGTCTTCAACGCTGAAGCGATGTCCCAGCGTTCGGAGAACTTTGCAAGGGTCTCTACGGCTTGCTGCAAAAAGCGTATACTCCTGTCAATGCTGTCTTCGCCCCCGATGGGTCGGTGAGGTAAGGGAGGTGGTGGTGCTGTTCCAGGACGGGTGATGGGCGGAATGATACGCTGTTCGGAAAGCAGGAGTTCGCGGGTTGTATTAAGGACGGCGGAAAACTGCGTTGCAACAAAGTAGACCTTCAGGGCGTCGAGGAATGTATAGAATGCAGTATTGGCGGAATCGTGCGCGACGCTGTGCATGGTACTCATGTATGCGATAGCATGTTCGAAGATGAGCTTTTTCGCATAGTCTGTCAAGTGAGGCGATCGATCACTAGGCGCGAGGCAGTAGATGTAACTGTACCTTAGCTCCAGCTCGAATAGTTCTCGAAGACCGGCAGGGAGGTTGTCGGGCAAGTTCTCATGCCATTCTCGCATCTCAAGACACATTTGCCAGATGAAGGAAGCGGCGTCCGGCAACGGTGCAGATCCAGACTGAAAAAGCGTCTGATACCACTCGGATTGAGTTCGACGGAGTTGAAACAGTGGCAGGGCCTGGTTAGCGGACTGAGAGCCAGCAAGTGCGCCAGCAGACGGCCCCGAAGCACTGGGATACTCGACATTGATAGAATCATCAGTGAATGAGAAGGACCTAGCGCGAACCATGCTGATGGTCCTATTCCAGAGGTTAATAACGCGCCAAAAACAAGCGCATGGCCATTTGATGGTTGCATACCTGTCAAGCGCGTAGACAGAGTAGAAAATCCTCCTCCTCAGGTCTTGGGCGGCCTTGTCAGAGACCTGAATCTGTGGGGGATCTTGGTGAAAACCCAGATCCACCACTGCTCTGCATGCGAAGCCCATGAGATACCAACTGTCGAAATGGGCCGGATCGAGCATGGAGTACTGTGTGAAAAGGAAGAGCGACTGGATCTGAGCTGGATATCCCGGCATCAATGCCTTGTCGGCAAAAGGCAGAGCGCGGGAGACGAAGTCCAGGCCGCGGCGATAAAAATCATCGTTTGCGTTTCTGCTTTGTGCGGAATAGCCAATGGCGAGAACCATATACAACAGCCAATAGTCTGAGTCTTTGAGGCGCTCTTTGACTCTCTCATCTTGGTTATAGACGTCGTCAAGAACTGAGAGGAGATGTGTCTCGGAAAAGCAGGGGAAGAGTGAAAAGATATTGGCTGTGTAGTACTGGATGGTAGCCAATGCCTCGGCTCGCGTCGGGAAGCTGTCCTCTGTTGGGTCCGGTACTTCATCCATTTTTGCAGAAGCCAAAACCACGCGAGCAAATGTCATGTTGCTCATGGACGGCTCGAAATCGCGGGTTGTGGCGTTGACAGAACTGACAGATGTCAGCACAGATATAGCAACGAGGAGGAGAAGAAAAAGACGACTTACAGGAAGCCGAAGTCCGAAACAATGGCATTGATATCCGAGTCTTCCCTCTTACGGGCAGCCTTGCGGTGGATAGCGGCTCGAATGTTGGCTAATGAGTCCTTGCGATCCGTCGGAGCCGCGGTTTCGTCTATGTCGTGGAGGTTAACCGAGGCTTTGCGAGACCGGGCAAACGCAAGTCTTTTCTCCAGCTTCTCAATTCTGAGCTCCAAAGCGGCTACGTAGCTGCGCTTTATCAGCCCTGTATCGCTTCTAAGCCATGCGGGAAGCGGCATACCTCCGTTCTTTGCCTCGAGCAAATTGGTCATTAGCACTGGAGCATTCATTCTCACGACCAGCTTTCTCGCAGGCTGTACAAGCCGGGAGCTTGCCATCACACTAAAGCAGCAAGACGCACATCAGCATGTGCCCGATAGACCCATCAGGCTGGGCAACCAGATATGGATAGGTATACCTTGACTTTTGCAGCTCGACCTGTGGGGCGCAGTCAGCTTCGCATGGAATAAAAGCAAGTCAGCCCCGGGCAGGACACTTACATCGCGAACAGGCGGAGACAGGACGCGATACCCGCAGCAGGGGGTTATCCGAGAAGCTGGATCGAGGCATGTCGAGCGATAAGATGCGACGGAAAACGAGGTGCCGCGCCTCGGGACCGCGCTATTGAGATGAATCGGAGTCTATCTCGAATCGCTAGGGAGATGAACGAGACTTTGCTGATGAGAGCGTCCTGGACGCAGGACGGGATACACAAGCCTCGTCGAGTCTACGAAGTACGACGCTGCCCGGCAATTGGCGTTGGGCGATAAGATCTAGGACAGCCAGGGGTGGATGGTGATGTCTGGTTGGGATCAATGTAAGCGGACAGAAGGGTCGGATTCTCGTCCAACTTCAGTGCTTCAAGCGAGGCTGCAGCACAGCACAACATCCGGAGCCGGGCGGTAAGCAGGTCGTCGGACAACAAGCGCCGTATCGCGCGTAGAGGTGGCGCGTCGGCCGTCGGAGTGTTTGAGGGCTGAAGTTTATGCTGGCTGGGTGCATTCAAGAGTGGTAGTGGTGATGCAATTAGGAGGCGGCTAAAAGTTTGCGGCTGTCGGAGGGCAGAGAAAGCGAATCCTCAGCTCAGGGGACAGGTCTGCAGTGCAGATGTGCTGCAGCCGCAGTGTAGACGAAGCGCAGTAATTATTACGACGCACCAAGTTAGAGTAAAGGTCAGACGCCTGAGACGAGACAACGCGCGAGTCGTTCACCTGAAGCTCTGCCCTTGCTGATTGCAACACCGTTTGGGGTGCGAATCAACGACAGAGCTTACCTACGTAGCAAATAATAGCAACTGAACTGACCGTGGAAAGACGGTTGCGTTGTACGGTATTAGTGGCGTTCTCGATGGTAGTTGTTGGTAATTACCGGTCGCGTTCAACGGCGTAGTCTTGGGGGATCGGCGGCACAGTCGAGTGTCGACGACACAATCGTTCCCCTCTCTTGTGCGACTCTCAAGACGTCTTACCCCGCCTGGACTCCGTTCATTGCCCTTGGTGGCTTAAACGACTTAGGCAAGCAAGGTAAGGTACCGAGTGACTTTGACGACTCCCACCACGACTCTTGCAAGCATCCCCTGTTCCCGGTCGTCGTTTGCCAGAAAAAGCCCGTCACTGGTTCTTTCCCCCAGGGTTCTAAAATAATTTAATTCAGCCTAAAGATTCGTGACTTTTAATCAGCTTAGAAAATTAATAAAGGTGGGGCGAATCAAGCCGCTTTGACTTTTTAGGCTAGCTAAGTTTTAATAGAGATTTAAATTAAAATAATTTCTTTATATTATAATTAAATTAAAACTTTAGTTTTTTAAGTTTTAAGTAATTTAATATAAATTTAAATAGTAATTCTATATAAGAATTTATTAAGTACCTTTAAATTAAACTTTAAATTTAAATAATTTCTTTTTTAAGAGTTTATTTTATTTAAGTATAATTCTACTTAAGTATTTATTTAAAATAACTTTTAATATAGATAAAGAATCTATTTTAATAATTTAAAAAAATATTAAATAATTAAATTTATTGAAAGAAATTTAAAAAAGAAAAAGAAGAATAATAATAATTAATAATTTAAAAATAATTAATTTTAAAAAAGAGTTAATTAAAGTTTTATAATTAAATTAAATCTTAGCTAGCTTAAAGAAGTAAAGTAATTTAATTTACTTTACTTTTATTAATATTTTATTTTAAATTATAAATTATAAGCTTTTAAATTAAATGAAATTATTCAAAATTTTAATTCTAATTTATTTTAAAACTTAAATTAAATCTTTTAAAGTATTAGTATTATTATTATTATTATTATTATTATTATTATTATTATTATCATTATTATTATTATTATTATTATTATTATTATTATTATTATTATTATTATTATCATTATCATTATTATTATTATTATTATTATTATTATTATTATTATTATTATTATTATTATTATTATTATTATTATTATTATTATTATTATTATTATTATTATTATTATTATTATTATTATTAGTATTATTATTATTA